>CM038674.1:381827603-381922603 GCA_021605145.1 Aegilops bicornis
GTTAGGTATGATAGCAACTGTTTGCTATCTAATCAAAGGCGTATAATGACCTCGATTTGCACTGTGGCAGGATCCCTTTGATCTGGCAATAAAAAGGAGTGCCCAAGGCAACCGTGAGAAAGGGTTGGCGAGTTGGTTGGCAAACCACACCTCACACACTCATACGCCGCACACCGCCTCGGCCTAGACAAACCCTCGTCAGTGCTGCATCAAGGCAAACACCACCATTTTTCCACCATCTATCCACCAAAGTAGGAGTAGGGTTATTATACGCCCACGCACGGCCTCGAACCTCTGCAAAGACTACCCACGTGATCTTCTCGCCAGCGTTGTTGTTCCATGCTCCATCGCTGTTTCAGCAACATGCCATCCCCCGTCACGAACCGTAAAGGGGCTTCTTGGTCCCATAGGTGGCAAAGCAAACTTTTGGCTGCCAAGCCCAGCGCCTAGCTGGTCGACGCTGCATGCGCCTACCGGAAGAGGTCCTCAGAGTTCATGGTTGGATGGCTCACATGCGAGGAGCCGCCAAGTTGAAAGCACTCAGACCCAGGCTGCTGCTTCCATCGGGTAGGGACGACCGGGCGCCTTTTAGGAGAAATATTTTCATCGCTGCCAGCAGGACTGCTCTCCCTCCATCGAGCCATCCTTCGGTGTGCAAAGCGCGTTGCCCGCAGCTCTGCCGCTGTGCATGGCATCCTCCACTGCCGCTTAGGCCGCTGTAGCTTCGGCACCTCCCGGGTGCAAGAGGGGATCTCAAGAGAGAGATAGTCCACTCCCTTTGTCGTTGTCAAACCGCGATCTCAGTAGGGGGTCCCAGCTGTGGATCTTGGATCAATGTCTGAACCGGAAACACAGGATCAGATTTACCTGTGTTCGCCCTCTCAAAGAGGTAAAACCCTATGTCCTCGTATGATTGTATTGATGTGTGTATGATGGTTACAAAGAGTCGACCTACCACGCAGATCGAATGAACTAAACTCTAGAAGAGTGATACGCCTCGTCAGATCTATAATTTTGATTGTTTCATGCCAATATTCTACAACTTTCATATACTTTTGGCAACTATTTATAATATTTTTGGGACTAACATATTGATCCATCGCCCAAAGGCCAATTCCTATTTGTTACATGATTTTTGTTTCAGAGAACATTCATATCAAATCTGAGTCCAACTAATGGCGTATAAAACTTACGGAGAATTATTTTTGGAATATATGTGATTTTTGGGAAAAGAATCAACGCGAGACCATGCCCGAGGGGCCCACATGCCCTAGGGGCCCGCCCTCACTAAGGGCGCTTCGGTATGCTTGTGGCCACCCCTGTAATATGGTTATTTCTCTCTCGCCGCAAGAAAGATAATATCCGATAAAAATCGTGTTAAAATTTCAGCCCAATCGAGTTACGGGTCTCCGGAATTTAAGAAACGTGAAAGGCCGTAAAACAGAACGCAGTAAATAGAAAGAAATAGAGAGGAAGATCCAATCTCGGTGGGGCCCCGCCTCACCGCCATGGAGGCCATGGGCCGAGGGTGGAACACTTCTCCCCATCTAGGAAGAAGTGATGTACTACACAACTTTATTCTTGTAGACTCGTGTTGGGCCTCCAAGCGCAGAGTTTTGTATGACAAAGAGCAATTTTCCTCAAGTGGATGACCTAAGGTTTATCAACTGTGGAAGGTGCAGGATGAAGATGGTATCTCTGCAAGCAACTATGCAACCAAATAATAGAGAGTCTCATAGCCCCCAACACAATCGAATACAATGGTAATTTGTATAGGTGCACTAGTTCGGCGAAGAGATGGTGATACAAGTGTAATATGGATACTAGATATTGGTTTTTGTAAGAAGAACAATAAAAAACAGCAAGGTAGTAATTGATAAAACGGAGCACAAACGATATTGCCATACTTGAAAATGAGGCCTAGTGTCCGTGATTTTAGTGCAATCTATCAAACAATGCTAATATAATTGGATCATATAAACATCCCTCAACGTATGGATGAAGAATCACTCCAAAGTTCCTATCTAGCGGAGAACATAAGAAGAAATCTTTGTAGGAAAACGAAAGCGCCCAAGCTATTCTTTCCTACGATCTATCCAAGAGTTCATCATACGATTGTGTTTTCCTTTCATTGGTCTTCTATTCGCCGCCTTATGATGGGATCAAGGAGAACCAGCAAAAGATCCTGCCGATGTTGGAGCAGACGCGGAGGCTGATCTCAACGAGACAGAGAACACCAAGAATATGGAGGCCACCACGGAGCCGTAATTTTTTAGATACACCTGCACAGCCTGTGTCAACACCACGCTTGAGGTTACAACCCCATTACCTCGCAGGAGCAGGAGGAGTTTCCTTTCCAATGTGATTTTTATTTGTTGATCTTGATTGTAGTTTTTCATCTAATTATGTGGTAATAAATAATGCAAGATTTTATTAGCTCCAATGCTATGCTACCTTCCCCTATCATGCATACTTTTGACTCTACATAGTGGTTTAAATAACTTGTGTTTTTATATTGGAAAAGTAATCTTTAATTTGTTTCTATTTCAATTAGGGCCTTAATGCAGACAAGGATGGTGTGGTTGTATATGTCACTCGCCATGAGACATTCACAAACACATTAGGTATTCATATTTAGGGTCTTCAAGAAAACCAAAGTCTTCAAATCAAGACATTCAAATTTAGGGGTCGCACTTTCTTCATAAATATCAAACTCCTCAGACTTATATAGAACTCGTAGTACACTCACAAACACATTAGTCCCTTTAACCTATAAGTCTCCAATACACCAAAATCACTAAGGGCACTAGATGCACTTACAATATCCCCTTTTTGGTGATTGATGACAAATAGGTTAAGTTCTCAACAGGATAAAACATATGAAGTGTAACATCCGATATTGAGGAATTTGATTGCAAGATATAGAAGAACCTCTCAAGATGTGCATATTTGAGGAATTTTCTTTGGATAGCAAATGCACATTGTAGAGTAAACTCATGGAGATCTACCCCTTTATATCTTGTAATTCATACACGCATTTAAAATATGATATGAAGAATTTGAAATGTATGATGAAATATGGTGTCCGACGAAATTCAGATGTGTGCATTAAGGTTCTTGAGGAAATAAGCATGCAGTAAAGCAATTCAAAAGTATCAGACCACCATAGGACTTGAGTTTACAACTCATCGTAGCAAACACCTGTTATGAGCAAGAGTTGTAACTTAAAGAAAAGCGCCTATATATAAGACTCCGCTTGAAGACTAACTCAAATTTCTCCCCTTTGTCATCGAATGACCAAAAGTGGACGAAAATGAGGACTAACGCCTTTGAATAATATCATCACGAAGTCGGCGGAGGAGCGCCAAGTTGTTGGGGTCGTCCCGTCAAGTAGGGCCTACCATGTTGATGTAGGGTGGAACCTTAGATGAACGATCTTTTCATGGAAGGAGCGGATCCCGCGATGAACACAAAGAACACGAGGAGAAATCACGAGGGAAACACGAGAATCACTCAAACCGACAAGATTAGGGTCACACATATGCTAGATCCGAAAGTACACATAGAGATCACATGTTCCAAATCAAACAAAGGATTATAATGTAGGTAACTAGTTCTTCTCCATGAGGAGGTCTTGATGTCTTCCCGTTAGGGCTCTTGAATCCAAGGTGGATCTTCTCCCAAGACGCTGGATTTACCTCTCTCAAAGGAGTAGATCCGGATGGATGAGAGAAGCTCTATCTCACATATGAGCTATCAGAATGCTAACCCTAGAAAAAGGGAGGAGGAGGAGTATATATAGTCTAGGTGGGCGAAGGGGTACATGGGCCTCAACCCTTACACTGTGCGCAGACAGGGGAGGCTGGATGTCCGGGCGTCGGGCCGGATATCCGGGCCTTCACGAGGTGCCGGATGTCCGGGCTGGCGCCGGATGTCCGGGCGGTCGGGGCTGGCCTTGACGCTCTTTGGATAGGCGGGGTCTGGATGTCCGGGTGGTGGCCGGATAGCTCGGAAGAGCCGGATGTCTGGGGCTGACGTGGTTCAGCTTCGGGTGCGTTCGGTGATGGGCACCGGATTTTCGAGCGGGGGTCGGATGTCCGGGTTACCGGGACACATGTCTGGGCTGAGGACGGATGTCCGCCTCGTAGACTTGGCCGTCACCGGGTCCGTTGTCAGCAGGCGGCACCTCCAGGGCCGATGTCCCGGACCTAGGAGCTATTCTTGATTCCTCTGGTTCTTCTTCTTCCGTGAACTTGGGGACTTTTTCCGCCTTCACGGCATCTTGGAGAGGGTCCTCTTGGTACTCTAGTCATGCACATCACCTCGCACTTCTAGGTAGTAGCCATGTCTCGAGTGGATCATATGTGATATCACTAAGGAAGGAAGTCACCTCGGTCTCGAGAGCTTCTAGCTCGTGGCTCGTGGTCATAGGTCCTCTTGGCACTTGGTGAGACGATGGTAGGTCCATGGGGATGACCATAGGATGCTCCGCGATCATCTCCCTCCTTTGGGAAAGATCCACCTCGGATCGAAATCTTCATCACCATGGTAGGGGAGAAAGAACTTTGACATTGAAGATGTCGCCACGGAGTAATTTGTCGCTAGGATGTTGATCTTGTAGGAGTTGTTTTTGTAGAAGGCAAACACCTTTGAAGGTTTCATCGCTCGTGGTAGGGAGTTTGGACCTGCGTTCGTTGGGGAAGCAGTCCTTGCGAAGGTGTAGCCACAAGGTCTCCAATGTTGAATATCATGGGTTGCTTGTTGACGCGGAGCTTGGTCGCGAGTTGGTGCACTTGGCGCCAATGGTGTGCCTTGTATCTTCATGCATCTTCTTGAGGTAGTTCACTCGTCACTCGCTGGCCCATGTTGGTGCGCCTTGTAGTGGTAGAGGGAGAATGTCCAATGGGGACAACGGGTTGAACTCAGAAACCACCTCAAGGGGGGACTTGCTGCAGTCAAATGACTTGCATGGTTTTAGGCGTACTCACGATAGATAGGCACTCCTCCCACTCCTTGATGTTCTTCTTTATCAACACACGTAGTAGAGTGGAGAGCGTGACGGTTCGTCACCTCCGCTTACTGGCCGGTTTGAGGATGGTATGTCAAGAGAACAAGAGCTTGATTCCTAGCCATGGCGATAAGGTCTTCCAAAAGAAACTCAAGAACTTACATATAGCTGTCCCGAGACAATCGCCTTTGCCACTCCATGTAGTCGCAAGATTTCCCTACAAAAAAGTTTTGCAACATGTGAAGCATCATTGCATGGAATGAAATGTGCCATTTTAGAGAATCGGTCGACAACAACAAACACGTAATCCTTTCCATTTCTAGTTCTAGGCAAACCAAGGACAAAATCCATGCTAATATACTCCCATGGGTGATATGGAATTGAAGGGCATATAAAGTCCATGAGATTGAACTTTATTATCTTTTGCTACATGTAGAGCATCGAGTGGTGAAGCGTGAGACATCGCGGAACATCTTGGGCCAAAAATAGTTCTTGGAGAGCGTGTCAAATGTCTTGTCCCACCCAAAGTGTCCCATTAGTCCTCCTCCATGAGATTCTTGCAAAAAGCAACAAATGAAGAGAAAACTTGGGGATGCAAAGTTTGTTATCTCTCATAAGATAATCATCTCTGATGTAATAGCTGCCCCAAGATGTATGCGCCAAACACTTCGCATAAGGAATAGCAAAAGTAGGATCATGCACATACATGTTTTTATGTGGTCGTAACCAATTACGCTCAATTCGTTGAGTAACAAGCATGCATATACGGGAAAGTGCATCCGCCACAAAGCATTTTCTCTTACCTTTAGTGTACTTAATGACATAAGGAAATGAATCAATGAACTAACTCCATTTAGCATGACGCTTGTTCAACTTAGTTTGACCCTCAAGGTATTTAAGCCTGCTTCATGGCTCGGGTATGGATGACAAAATCATGAGGGCGAAGGTAATGTTCCCATTCATGCAAAAACTCGCACTAAAGCATATAGCTCTTTGTCATAGATGGGGTAATTGAGTTACGCCTCGAAAGTTTCTCGCTAAAGTAAGCTATGGGGCGCTTTGTCTTATGTTAACACACCGCTATGCCATTACCACTAGCATCGCAATGAATTTCCAAATGGTTTGTCAAAGTTGGGTAATGCAAGCACGAGAGCATGAGTAAGCAAATTCTTAAGCTCATTGAATGTGCTATCTAGAGATGGTCCCCAAACAAAGGTGCATTGTTCTTACTCAAAGCATGTAAAGGAGACGCAATAGTGCTAAAGTCCTTCACAAATCTATGGTAGAAACCGCTAAAGCAAGAAAGCTACGCACTTGTTTCAAGTTGATTGGTTGGGGCCAAGTTTTAATAGCATTGATCTTAGATTCATCTACATGAACACCCTTAGAAGATACAACAAAAACCCAAGAAAAGAAGCTTATCAACACCAAAAGGCATTTGTCCATATTAGCATAAAGGCGCCTTTCTCGAGGGTTTGCACACGGTCCCGGAGATGGGTGACATGATCTTTAAGAGATTTGCTAAAACAAGGATATCACAAACTAGACCACAACAAATGCACCAATATAGGGTCAAGAACAAAAATGCATGAGTCGTGATGAATGTACCAAAGCTTCGGGGATAAACCCATTGGCATAACAAGCCATTCATATAAGCCAAATTTGGACTTAAATGCGGTTTTCCATTCATCACCTTCTTGGATGTGTATTTGATAGTAGCCAGTTTTAAGGTCAATTTTAGGAAAATGGTGGCTCCGCTAAGCTCACCTAGCATATCATCTAGGCGTGGAATGGGGTAACAATAACACACGATAATAGCATTGATAGGACGACAACTGGAACACATGCGATATGTACCATCTTTCTTGGGAACAAGGACTACCAGGACGGCACAAGGGCACAAACTTTCTTGTACATGGTCATGGTCGGCGAGTTGTTGTACTTGCCATTGATCTCCTTAGTTTCCTCGGTTGACGCAGAGGGGAGCCTTTTTAGGAAGGGGTGCTCCGGGATGAGGTCGATTCGGTGCTCAATTCCTCAGAGTGGTGGTAGACCCTGAGGTAGCTCGTCAGGAATACATCTTGGAATTCTTGCAATAGAGAAAATAACACTAAAGGTAGATTGTGAGAGGTGTTAGCTTTGGTGCTTCATCCTTGCACAAAGGACATAGTGCATGACACTTGATGGTTTCTCACACACTTCTCTCATCTCACGCTTTGGTGGCAAATAGGACTAAGTTCTTCTTGTCGCCATCGTGGAGGCACTCAATTTGGGCCTGTGGCGCCACTCTCTTTTTGTTGGTTCGCCTTCTCACTATTCTCTCCATGATGGGTGGCTTGCTTGTCGGGCTATCACTTGGCTTGGAGACGAAGTCCGTAGTAATGCATTCTCCTTCTTTCATCTTGAAGCTATAGTGATTTGTACGCCTACCGTGGATGACTCCTTGGTCAAATTGCCATGGCCGGGCCCAAGAAGGAGGTAAGTGCGATTTGACATCGTAATCTACATCACACTCCAAAGTGTCTTCGTAAGTTCATCTTGAAGAAAAACTTGTACCCTATGGTCTACTTGGATAGTGTCGTAGTCGCTAGCCATTGAAATTTGTATGGGTGCGGGTGCTTCATCTTGACCAATTGGAGCTTGGAACATAGTTCTTCACTTGCTAGGTTATGGCAACTCCCTCCATCGATGATGTCCTTGACGGACCTTCCATTGATGCCGACCTTGGTGTGGAAGATATGACATATTTGCTCTTCGTCTTGTTGATGTTGAAAAGTCAAGACCTTGGATACAACGAGAGCGGGCTCAATCTTCGCCACAAAAGACTTGATCATCTTCATCCTTGTTCACTTGCCGTGTATGGCCACTTGCTCAAGGGCTTCCATTTCTCCTTCACTCATGGAGTAATAGGTTCCGGCTGCCGGTGAGGATCATGGTGCAACTTGTTTGTACACTCAAAGACTTGTGGCCTCAGCTGCCGCATGTGAAGCATTTGAAGGAACTTGGTCTTGATGGTCTCATCGGGTGGGGTAGAGGATGACGAAGCTCTCGCCTTTGAAGTTGCTTGTTGTAGGAGGAGGACGACTTGAGGTTGTCAAAGTTTTCTTGTAATCTTGACTTGTCGCCGCTTTCTTGTAGATGGCTTGGTTTTGGTAGAAGGTGTTGGAGTCAAGAAGCTTGGTTTTTGGAGAAGCCATAGACTTGGATGAGTACTTGGCGATTTGAAGTCATCTTGCTCTTGACGCTCGCTTTGGTAGCTTGGTGCACTAGCTCGATGAAGTTCGAGTATGGTTGGAAGTCGCCGATCTTCTTGATTGGATGATTGAGTCCATTCAAGAAATGTGCCATAGTTTGCTCATCATCTTCCGTGACATTGGCTCATATCATGGCAATTCCATTTCCTTGTAGTACTCTTCAACGCTTCTTGGTTCCTTGCTTGAGTAGTTGGATTTTCTTGAAGAGGTCGCGTTGTAGTAGGTAGGCACGAAACATGCTCTCATGACATCCTTCATTTGTGCCTAAGTTGTGATGGGTGGTTCACCTCTTGCCGCCGGGCGCCAATGACTTGTTCTCACCAAATGAGTAATGTAGTCTTGGAACTCAAGGGATGCCATTGTGATCTTCTTCTCTTCCTCATAGTTGTGCAAGAGGAAGATTTTATCAACCTTCAATGCCCATTAAAGGTACTCTTTGGGATCATTGCTTTTGAAAACTTGGGCATGGTGAAATTTAGCTTGCCGTAACGCTGTTTCCTTCATTGTGTTGGAGTCGATGATGACGTCCTTGACAAGGAGGATTGTCTTCCTCAACTTGTTCTTGTCTTAGAGGATTTCCATTATCTTCTTGCTCTTGTTGAATTTGATGTCCTTTTCAAGCTTGTGGGGGAGCTTGTCCAGCTTGACGATGCACACGAGCTTGATATATTCGTTTTTGAACTTCATCACGAAGCGCTTTCTTGTTGCTCACGAGCTTTTCTACGTGTGGCTACGGCTTGACTTGAATCTTCGAGGGCACGCTTGCACCTCGAGTGCTTGAGCTTCGCGTAGTTGTTGTTCTTGGCGTTGGACCTCGCATCTTGTGCATCTTGGTGTTGGCGCGCCGCTTCTTCCTCTTGTTGTTGGCGTAGACGTTGCCGTTCTTGTGCTTGCATGAAAGTAGCTTGGTTTTGACGGTGTTGATGTTCTTGCGCGCGAGCTTGCTCTTGAGAGTCGTTATCGTGTGGAGGATTGTGGTTTGCTTGACGATCTTGACGCGCGGCACGACGAAGAGTGTTTGATGTCGCACTAGTTGAGTCGGAGATAGTGTCGCCAGAGTGTCCACTCGAGTGGCTTCGCCTTGAGTAGGACGGCGTGGTAGAAGAGCAATTGACCAACATGGCATGGACCTCGCCCATTCTTGCGCCATTCTCTTTGTTTGTGTTCGCCGAGCTTGTTGTCAAGTAGTCTCTTGTATCGCTGCTCGGGAGTCGCAAGTCGGTGGTGAGATGGTCAATGCGGTCGCTCATTGCTTGTTGCTCTGATGCAAAGCTTGTTGTGCACCAAAGAGTTGGCTCTTTGTGACGAGGAGGACATGTCGCTGCCTTGCTCGATGAAGAGTGGATTGGTAGAAGTACTTGGCCTATCCATCATTCCCAGCAAATATGTGAGTGGGAGAAAGAGAAGAACTTATACCAAATGTACCTTGACCGATGTTGAAGATGGATCAATGATCACTCAAATGTGGAACAAGGAAATGGCACAATCAGTACCAATTCTTGCTTGGTTTCTCACACCTACACAAGTAAAAGCTTATAGTGGAGCGTGGTTAGATGGTGGCACAAAATTTGATGCAAATTGTTAGTGATCCTCAATAATGTTGGAAAAGATTAAAATTTTTACAAATGCAACAAGTAGACCAATAGCAAGATATGGTGCACGGAAACACACACGCAAATAGATAAGTGGGTCGTGCAACCAAGGAATGAGGCAAAATGTGGAATCTATGAAAATGCTCTTGTTCCACAACACTAGAACGATGCTAGCACGATTGCACAATAGGCAGATACGAAACTTGTGCACAACCTACTAAGAAAAAATGCAATGACTTCTATCCCAAGTATGTTATATGTATGGTATTATGATGATATGATCCAAGATGATCGAGTATGACAATCTTAATGTAGTATGATGCTATGGTTCTTGCTTATAAGCTCTTTGCTTATCTTCCCCTTTTTCTTAAAAGCTTGTTTGGCTCTTTGTCTTTTGAGCTCTTTTCTCATGCAAAACCTCATGAACCAAGATAACAATTTTGTATATGCTATGACAACTTTGTGACACAAGAGATGATACCAAGATATGTACCAAGATGATATGGTAAGTATGATATGGGAAGTATGACCACTAATGTGCACAAGTGACGCTGCGGCAATACTCAAAGGCTAGTGTTGATGGTTGCTATGCAAAATTGGGTTATGGTGGTCATCAATGCAATGACAAGAATGTACAATGATGGGATATCATGATACCAAGATGAGGTTATCAAGTTGTTGCTTACGGTATGGTGTCAAAATGGTAGAGTGGTTGTTGTTGATGATTTAGTCCGTGGCGAAGATGAGCGGCAGTGATGTTGATGTCGAACCGTACCTAAATAGCCGAAACACAATAGGGCACGAGAACCGCAACTCAAATTCTCAAAGCAAAACGTGTCAAAATTGTCAGAATTGGTAGTGGGTAAGCGATTGTGGTGTTCACGGAAAGCGGTGGTGCTATGCGGAAGTGATGGTGGTATGCGGAAGTGTATGTGGGCACCCGAACAAAATTTGGGGAGAGTTACGGGAAAAGGGGCGTGGAGGGAAGTGATGATTTAAGGGTCTGATGTCCGGCTTGATGGCCGGATGTCCGGGGTCAGCCGGATGTCCCAAGGCCGGATCCATGGACTAACTCGAAGAACTCCGCATAGAAGAGGCAAATTTGGGGCAAAATTCGAGAGATTTTGTGGATGGAAATTGGGGAAAAGATGGGGGAAAGCTAGATCTACCTGCAACACATGAAATCGGCGGATCAAATCCAACAAAACTTCATCACACCAACAAATCACAAAAAAAATTGGGGGGCTATTTTTGTAGGAGATATTCAAATTAGGGACAAAATCAACAAAACAAGGCTAGAAAACAAATAGGGGGCTCCAAATCGTGATCAATGTGGCTCATGATACCAAGATGATGTAGGTGGAACCCTAGATGGCCGCTCTTTCACGAAAGGAGCGGATCCCACATGAACACGAAGAACACAAGGAGAAATCACGAGGGGAAACACAAGAGAATCACTCAAACCAACAAGATTAGGTCACACATATGATAGATCCGAGTACACATAGAAATCACACGGTCCAAATCCAACAAAGGACGATACATAGGTAACTAGTTCTTCTCCGTGAGGAGGTCTTGAGGTCTTTCCATTAGGGGTCTTGAATCCAAGGTGGATCTTCTCCGAATAGTCGATTTGTCTCGCAGTGAGTTGATCCGGATGGATGAGCGAGGCTCTATCTCACATATGAGCTATCACAACGCTAACCCTAGAAATAGGGAGGAAGAGGAGTATATATAGTCTAGGAGGGCGAAGGGGTACATTGGCCTCGGCCCTTACACTGTGTGCAGATAGGGGAGACCGGATGTCCGGGTCTCGGGCCGGATGTCCGGGCCTTCATGAGGTGCCGGATGTCCGGGCGGTCGGGCTGGCCTTGACGCTTCTTAATAGGGCGGGTCCAGATGTCCGGCTGGTGGCCAATGTCCCGTGGTTTCGGGAAGAGCTGGATGTCCGGCCGACGTGGTTCAAATTTTGGGTGCGTTCGGTGATGGGCGCCGGATTTTCGGGCAGGGGCCGGATGTCCGAGCCCTATAGACTTGGTCGCTGGTCCACCGTTGTAGGCGACACTTCCAGGGGCCGGATGTCCAGGGTCATGGCCGGATGTCCAGGTCTTCCGTGAAATTCGGGACTTGTCCATCTTCACGCAGCATCTTTGGAAGGGTCCTCTTGGTACCTAATCATGCACAACACCTCGGACATAGGTAGTAGCCATGTCTCGAGTGGATCATATGTGATATCACTAAGGAAGGAAGTCACCTCGGTCTCGAAAGTGCTCTAGCTCGTGCTCGTGTCATAGGTCCTTTTGGCACTTGGTGAGACGATGGTAGGTCGGATGACTATAGATGCTCCGCATCATGCAAAGGTCGCTCAAATCTTCAGCTTCATCCGCCTCACGCAATGAAGAATATGAACTTTTAACCACCGAGGAACTTTGACCTTCTTGAATTTCTTCAAGAAGGCCGAGACTAGTCAAAGTCCTGTTGAAATCCCATCTCGCTGAGGTCTTCATCATCGATAGATGAGAAAGTAAGGCCCAAGTGCGATCAGAGATTTCATGTGCATAGTAGTGATTCTTCTTCACAATGTTTTGTGTGATACCATATCCTAATAATTGAGCCAAATTGCCTCTTGACTCACTTGTGGTTGCGATCGACCTTCTGATGAATACTTAGGAGAAGCTCATGATCATTCATGACTCGTGGAGCAGTGGCTTGAGGATTTTGCTTTGAAGCTTTTGCGGTAGAATCTTGAGTTGCAGAGTCATCATTGGTTGAGTAAGATGCAGTTTTGCAAAACTGACCATCCAATGGACGAAAGTGCCTTCATCAATAATAGCAGCTTTGCCTTTTTCATCAACTAAGGAAATAGTCCTTTGAGGACTTCAATAGGAGGCAAATAGTTGAGGTGATTCGACAATCACCTCGGTAGTGAATTGAAGACCTAGTTCGATGAATTTTATAATCCATGGTGCATAAGGCTTCAACTCAAACGGGATAGAGCAACATTTGCCAAAGTCCTCGTGAAGAAATCGTGATAATTAATGGGAATCCCATGAATTATGTTGAACAACAAATTTTGCCGATGCCAACAACTTCCTCTTCTTTAGAGTTGTGGCCTTGATTGACCGAGGGTTTTGGTTAGAATGTGGTAGATTGTCCATGGCACATAGAGCAAATCCTTCACTAGGAAGGTGGGTCCTTGAGCTTGGCCAGCCTTCATAGGCTTCATGAGCACTTGCATCGATGATTTGAAAGTTTAGGTTCCTCATCATTAGCCTTGGCGCCTTCACCGGAGGACTGACTGCACGGGCGTGAAGAAATTCAGAGGTCGGGCTTTGTAATGAGTATTCTAACATCCTAAAAGCACCCATGAATTCACACCACCACATTCCCAAAGGAGGTGTAGAGTGGCATAGAATTGAAGAATTAGCTCTTCATTCCAATTGCGTATGTCGGCAGTAAATTCGTGGGTTTCAGCTTCGTGAAGAATATTCAGACATGTTGAAAGCATCAGAGGGACTCAGATCCACATGAGGAATTTGATGGTGCTCAAATCCCTTGTTCTTGTCAAACGGGAGTGAAGAATAGAGGTTCATCCGACTTGTTGTCCGTAACCTCTTGCGTCGAAGTCTTGCCGAGTCATATGGGTTGAAGTCAGTGAAGAAATGATGCTCAACCAAGAAATCATCAGCCTTGAATTTTTGCTTCTTTGTATGAGGATTTTTTTGCTTGGGCTGAAGATTTGTAGTTGAAGGTTTCACAACTCCTTCTATCTTTAGCTCTGGAGCTGCTGTCTGATGAATTGAAGGTTCAGGTTCTTCAGTAGCGTGTTGAGTCTCCATTTCTTCAGTTGTAGTACCTGGAACTTCTTCAGGAGTGGAAAGAAGAGATGTTTCACGTCCTTCAGATCCCGTTTGAATTTCTTCGGTTTGCACTGGGGACTGAGGAATTGGATGCAAAGGTGTGGTCAATGGTGAATTGGGGTGAAGATTTTCCCAATAGTCATCATCGAAAGCACGGGAGTGGTGGAACCAATGTCCACGTCTTCTTCTATTTCTTCAACGCCTGCCTCTTCAGCTGTGAACTGAGGCATGGGCGATGATACCAGTGGGTTGTAAGGGATATCTTCCACTTCAATTTCTTCATCCAACTGCACTGAAGGAGCAGAAGAATTTTCTTCATTTGTGTCATCTGGAATGACATATTCCTCACCAAAAGGAATGAGCTCCTTTGATGGCACAACAGAGATTGGAACAACATCAATTGCTATCAAGGAACTTGTCAAATTCTCACTTTCTTGGGAGTCAAGACTCTGCAGTCATTGATGCTTTCCTTTTCTTCATAGCTACCTTCTCAGCAGCCTTAGTTTTCTTCACCTCTGATGTAGAAGGAAGAGTGACTTTCTTCACCTTTGATGGTTTGGCAGGAGGAGCAGGTGACATGGGTTCTTTCTTCAGGCACAACTGATGTAGTTGCCCTGGCTTGTTGAGTTTCTACAGGCGCAGCAAAAGCTTCAGCTGGCCTGGGTTGTTCTTCAGGCGCAACATTGGAGGTCGCCCTGGCAATTTCTTCAGGAGCTGGAATTTCTTCAGCAGCCCTGGTACTCTCAGTTCTTCAGCAGCCTGATTTTCATCAGCTGCGCTTGCACTTTCTTCAATTTGCTGAGCAGATGCTTCAGCCTGAGGAATTTCATGTTGCGATGGAGCTGCAACCTTTGGTTTGAGGTTATTTGCAAGCTTGACGAATCTAACTTTGGCACCTAGCCAATCTGCACGGTAAGTGTCAAATTCATCACTGAGATCTTTGATCTCCTTTTGCATATTCACAAGTTCTTCAGGAGTCATATTCGCAACATTGTTCTTCAGAAATCACTCCTTATTATACTGAGCCTTCTTGACCTGCATGGCTTTCTGAAACTTCCATTTCTCTTCGCCTATGAAGGCAGTTAGCATGTGACTTTTGACCAGGTGTGAGGTTCAAGTCAGGCAGTGGAGTGTTGGGGTCTTTGTGCCATAGATCAATGAAGTCTAGGATCTTCCTTGGATCCAGCATGAGAGGCACAACACTGCCTTTGGCTCTAGCTGCCCTTTCTTGCCTGGGTCTCCCCGATGATTTCAACGAAGTTCTTCGTCATCGCCTTCATCGTCGCCGATGGAACTTGGAAAGCAACTTGCTTCTTATGAGGGCTTGGCCACGCTCCACGCCCAAAGAAGGGCCTTTTTCTTCAGCTAAGTTGGACCATTTGAGGACCATGGTGGAGCCGAGGAACTTGGCGTGATGCTCCCGCACAATGGAAAAACCTGCAGCCCATTGACATGTTGCAAGGTGCACTGGTGTTGAGGACTTTGCAGCAGCGGTTCAGGATTTTGTGGCAACAGAGGGAACTGGTACTTCCCTTGAAGGAGTTGCCTGAGGATTTTGCCTCGAGGGTTTTGTTGTTGGCCATGAGGACATTGCTATTGAGGAACTTGGCTTCACAGCTGGTTTCTTCAGCATGGCCTTCTTGGGCTTACTGGCAGAGGCCTCAACAGCAGCAGCAACAGAATCTTCATTGAATTTCTTCACTGCTTCTTTTGCAATTTTAGCCAATTTGGCTTGGCGCTTGGTGGCCCATTCTCTTCGAAATTCCTCACCACGCCTAATGCTGGTAGGATCAGCTTCTTGGCCAGGAGCCGATGGAGGTCTTGGACATGGAGGGTGTACAACGAATTTCTTCATGTACTTGGGAGTAACATAGCGGTATTCCCTCCATTCCCTTGCCCATCTCCTCTCAATCTCTCCTCAGATAAGCAAAGACTTTATACCGATTCTTGTTTTCCTTGCCATGTGTGGCTTCATCAGTGTGCAATACTCAAAGATAAATATCTTCCGGGATTTCAAAAGCAGAGTTTGTCTCTGGCCTCTTTCCTCCCTTCTGAGGTCTTTTTTTTGCCATTTTCCTCACCTGAAGATTTTTAACAGTGGATGTTTCTGAGGAAGTATGAAACTTTTCTTCGAGGAACACTGCAAATGAATTAAGTTAATGAGAACCTAATGATTCAGCAGCGGACATTCTGTACCTGTGAACAGAGTATAGGTGCGAAGAATTTGGAGAGGTCATATGCGTTCTCGGATTTTTTTCAAAAGAATCAAGTTTGAGGAATTTTACAGTATGTGTGATTGAGGAATTTCACTAAGCATTCTTGACATAGGTTCCAGAGTTGTATAGCCACACAATTGAGGAATCTTGAAGAAAAGCATAACTTAGAGAAAAAAATCAAGATACAAAAGCATTCAGGTGTTTATGGAGTGGGGAGTTGAAGAATAAACACCTTTGAAGATTTTTTGGAAATCATAAGAATCAAAGTAGGGCAGTAAAATTAGATTTTATTTACCCTGGACGAAGAACACGACGAACTCAGAGTGAAGATGGAGAAGTTCATCCGTTCAGATCTCCCACGCCCTAACTTGGCGGTGAGAGACAACTACAACGGCGGTGGAGTGAAGATTTCCATCACGCTGAAAGTACGACGACAACGAGGTTGAGGTAGTGAAGCTCTTCCTCATCGGCGACGATGGAGAGTAGCGACAACGCTAGTTCTGAGAGCTCGAGCTAGATGTAGGTTGAGCGAAGTAAATGAGGTATGAGGAAGGGGAGGGGTATTTATAGCCACGATGAAAACTACCCGTCCGAAGATTTTGGCCGAACATGCCCCTAACCCTTACTCTTCTAATGACATGTGTCACCCATGTATAGAGCGATGGAGATCGTGGGGTTTCATGGTTAAGATTTTTAATCCATCGTGGGATGCGGAACGGCTTGAGCGGCAAAAGCCAAAAATTCAGATATGAAAAATGTAACGTTTCTTTCACAAATTCTTCAGCTGAAGAGGACACAGTGAAGATTTTGAACGAGTTTCAAAAAGAACACACATTTTGTACTTGTGAACATACTGGGTTGAGTTTGGCATAGAAGGGGTAACGGGTCCGATTACATTCACTTAGAGGAAAATCTCACTTAGAAAAAAATCAATCTTGAAGAATTAGAAATAAGTGAATGCTGTTTAGGACATTGAAAACTCAATATTTATATTTATATTTATATATATATGCAATGAACAACACCAGTCAAAAAGCTTCAAGACTTTGCAAAGTTGAAGAATTTGAACACATAGGAATTTGAAAAATTTAAGAATTTGCAAAATGAAACTCAATTTTGAATATTTTCAACTTCCGTTGGTGGCTCGACCCATCAGATAAGAATGATGATTTCAGATGCCGCAGAGTAATTGTCATAGGGCTCTGAGAATCTAATTCTTCATTAATTTCTTCACACTTAGAGGGTTAGTATTCATTGGTTGAAGAAAAATGTTACTTCATGTGTTGCACATCTAAGTCATCAATTTTGCATAAGTCTTAGGATGTGTGTCCTTTCAAAGAACATTCGAAGATTCTAAGATATTTAGCTCACACCGCAACTTGCTAAATCTCTTCTCATACAAGGGCTTTGTGAAGATATCTGCTAGCTGATCTTCAGTCTTCACGTGCTCGATGGACATGTCGCCCTTCAACACATGATCTCGAAGAAAATGATGACGAATCTGGATGTTCTTAGTCTTCGAGTGCTGAAATGGGTTATGTGTAATCTTGATGGCACTCTCGTTGTCGCAGTAGAGTGGCACATTTTTCATATTGATGCCAAAGTCCTTGAGGGTCTGGTTCATCCACAGCAATTGAGCACAGCAAGAACTGGCAGCAATGTACTCAACTTCAGGAGTAGAGAGTGATACACAGTTCTTCTTCTTCGAGGACAAACATACTAAGGATCGTCCGAGGAAATGGCATGTGCCAGATGTTGACTTGCAATCCACTCTATCACTAGCATAGTCAGAGTCAGAATATCCAATGAGATCAAAAACTGAGCCCTTGGGGTACCATAATCCAAGTGTTGGAGTGTGAGGTAGATATCGAAGAATATGTTTCACAGCCTTATGGTGTGATTCCTTTGGTGTAGCTTAAAACACGCACACATGAAAAACACTAAGCATAATATCTGGCCTAGATGCACATAGATACAATAAAGAGCCAATCATGGAGCGGTATACCTTTTGATCAAAGTCTTTACCATTTTCATCAGTGCATAGACGGCCATTTGTGGGCTTAGGGATTTTGACGCCTTTTCAATCTTGCATGCCAAATTTCCTCAACACATCCTTGAGGTATTTCTCTTGAGATATGAAGACGTCGTTGCGTTGTTGACGAATTTGAACACCTAAAGAAGAATTTCAATTATCCCATCATAGACATTTGATATTCCTCACTCATCATATATGCAAATTCATCACTGTAACGTTGGTTAGTACAGCCAACGATAATATCATCAAAATATGTTTGGCACACGAATAGTTCATCATCATAGGTTTTGATGAAAAGAGTTGGGTCAAGTGAACCGGGTTTGAAGCCTTTCTTCATGAGGAATTCCTTCAAAGGTATCATACCACACCCGAGGGTTCCCGCTTGAGGCCATAGAGGGCCTTGTTGAGTCTCAAGACTTTGTCGATGCTTAGGATCTTCAAAACTGGGGTTGAGCAACGATACTTGTTCCTAAAGCTTACCATTGAGGAATGAACTTTTCACATTCATTTGATATAAGATGATATTATGATGGTTAGCATAAGCAAGCAATATGCGAATAGACTCAAGTCTAGCAACAGGTGCAAAAGCTTCATCGCAATCTCCTTCAACCTATGTGTAGCCTTGAGCTACAAGAAGAGCCTTGTTCCTCGCCACTAGGCCATTTTCATCTTTTTTGTTGCGGTAGATCCACTTAGTGCTGATGATATTGTGCTTATGTAGGGTCCTGGTCGCTGACAAGTTCCTGCATATTATTGAGCTCATATTGATGTAGTTCCTCTTGCATCGCTTGAATCCACTCAGCTCCATAAATGCCTCATCAACTTTGGTGGGCTCTGTGATAGAGACAAAAGCGAAGTTCCCACAAAATTTAGACAAATGTGAAGCTGTTGAGCATGTGAGAGGACCTGGTGTGTCGATGTTGTCGATGATTTTCTCAATCTGCACTTCATTTGCAACGCGAGGATGAGCAGGTTGACGAAGTTGATTGGGCTCAACATTTTCTTCAAAGCCATTTTCCTCAGATACACCAGCATGATTTTCTTCACGTTCTGGAATGACTTCTTCAAAGAGATTCTTCAATGAGTATGCCATCCTCAAGAGCCTTGAACTTGATGGATTCCTCAGAGATATTTCATCTAACACAGGAGGTAGGTGCTCTTTTGCAAGCTGTTAGTTTCATCAAATCGCACATCTACAGTTTCAACAACCTTGAGGTGATAGGTGTTGAAGACTCTATAAGTGTGCGAGTCCTTTCCTTAACCAAGCATAAAGCCCTCATGTGCTTTTGGTGCAAATTTAGAGTTGTGATGAGGATCTCTAATCCAACATTTAGCAATCAAGACTTTGAAATAACTCACATTGGGTTTCGCCAAGGAGGAGTTCATATGAGGTCTTTGTGAAGAATTTGTGAAGATATACCTCGTTGATGATGTGGCACGCAGATCAATAGCCTCGTGCCGTAAGTGACGAGGCTGCCTTGTATTCATCAAGCATAGAGCAAGCCATCTCAACAAGAGTCCTCGTTCTTGCGCTTCCATGACGCCATGTCACGAGGAGTGTATGGGGCAGATAACTCGTGAGTAATACCAAGTTCATCAAGATAGTCATCAAGACCAGTATTCTTGAAGTCGCTCCCATTGTCACTCCGGATATGCTTGATCTTCACACCGAAATTTGTCGAGGCTCTTGAGGAAAATCATCTGAAGACTTCCTGCACTTTAGTTTTGTAAGTAATGACATGCACCCATGTGTAACGAGAATAGTCATTAACAATATAAAGGCCATATAGAGATGTTGCATTTGTTAGTGTGGCATAATGAGTAGGGCCAAAGAGGTCCATGTGAAGCAATTCAAAAGGACGAGTGGTAGTCATGATAGTCTTCGAGGGGTGCTTGGCTCTGGTCATATTTCCAAATTTCACAAGCCCCACAAAGATGATTGTTGAGGAATTTGACACCCTCGATGCCAATGAAGTGCTTCTTCTTCGCGAGTGTATGTAAGTTCCTCATGCCAGCATGACCGAGTCGACGATGCCATAGCCAGCCTTCTGAAGCTTTTGCAAGTAGACATGTGGCAGGCTGTGGTCCTTCGAAGACTTTGGAATTGTCAGATTCCATGAGCACAATGCAACGATATCTGCCAAAGACGACAACCATATCAAGATCACAAAGCATTGAGACAGAGACGAGGTTGAATCTGAGGGACTCGACAAACATGACTATTTCCATGTGTCGATCCTTTGATATTGCAACCCTACGTAAACCCAATACCTTGCTTTTGCCTTTGTCAGCGTAGGTGATATGTTTCAGATGCGATGGAGATAAGGCAGAGTCCATCAGTAAGCTCTTGTCATCAGTCATGTGATTTGTACATCCACTGTCGAGTACCCACTTAGTAGCTTTGGGTGTATCTTCCTGCAGATGAATTAGTACTTCTTACGAACTCATATACTTCAGAGTGAAGAATATGACATCAAATTTGTCAGACAAAATTTCATCAATTAGTGCAACAGATATAGCAGTATGGGGGCGTGAGAAATGAGCAATTCATTTCTTCATGATTATCTTGCGTCCTTTCAAGCATATTCAAGTCTCTAGCAAATTCTTTAGACGTTCAAATTCGTTTGGAGACCTGACCTTGCATAAGAGATTAGTTCTTTTTCTTACCACCCACAACTGGAGGTGTGGCAAAGAGTTCATCATTCTGTGTGCTCCATAAGAGAATGGTGGCATTGAAGCTAGTGCACTTCGTTTCATAGAAGGGGGTCAGAGTATGCATATGAATAAGGCGGAAATTCTTCGAGGACTTATGAACATAGTGATTTGAAGAATAATGCACATATTCATAGCTCTTAGATTTTTCCTGTGAAACAGAAGCGTTAGCACGATGATGTTCATATGAGGATCTTGATCCATGTGAGGAATTTGATCCATATGAGGATTTGGATCCATGTGAGGGATTTGATCCAAATGAAGACTTTGCTCCAGATGAAGAATTTGATCTGGGGTTCCTATTCTTCATAGGTGGTGTCATGAGGACATTCACCTGAAGGTTTTCAAGGCATCTTTTGGGAACCCAGATTTTCTTCATAGCGGTTCGTCCTCGTAGTTAGTTCCAGCATATCTAGCAAATACTTCACAATTCTGATTTCTGAATAGTTTATAGTTGGAGTCAAACGACTCATCAGATGAATATGAAGATTCACATGTAAAGCCAAATAAAGTGGATGGATCTACGGGAGGTCCTTTTGCAGCAACCCATGAGGTTTTAGGATACTGCTCAGGTTTCCAATAGGTCTCATCAGCATTGAACTTCCTCTCAAAGGCAATACCCTCTTTCCTAGGGTTCCTGTTCAAGATATGCTTTTTAAGCACATCACAAAGAGTCTGATGCCCTTTGAGGCTTTTGTACATGCATGTCACATACAATTCCTTCAACCCTGCATTATCGCTGCTGATACTTGTGGTATCCTCAGATGAGGAATTTGAGACCACAGAGACAGTTGAAGAATTTGTAGCAATAGAAGCATTTGAACTTTCATGTGAAGAATTAGTAGATTCACGTTCAATGCATTTCAAACACGATGGAATGAATTCTTCCTGAGCGGGACTGATCTATTGAGCAAGGAATGAATTGTTTTCCTTCTGAAGATCTTCATGACTCACCCTTAGCTTCTCAAGATCTTTGATTTCTTTTAAGAAATTCATAAGAAAGCTTCTCATGATCGGCTAAGAGAGTGATATGATGACTTTCAAGGTTATCAAACTTAGACCTGTAGTCATCAAGATTAACAGCTTGAGTTCAATCCATTTCCTCACCCCAAACAGGTCATCGCTTTTGTCAAGCAGATTTTGAACCTTTTCAAAGGCCTTTGTTGTTTAATGGCAATCTTAGCAAGTTTGGAATAGCTAGTTTTGAGATTTTCATCAGATTCATTCTCACTTGATTCAGAGGAGGGATATTTGAGTACCTTGGCACCTTTTGCCATGAAGCAATAGGTGGGAGGTAGTCATTGTCGCCATCATCGCCGTGTTGGGGAAGCCATTTTCCTCGTTGTTGAAGATGGAGCTCCTCATGAAAGTAGTAGCGAGGGCTAGGCTCGCCACACCGTAGTCCGTCACAGATGCCTTCTCTTCCTCATTTTCCTCAGATTCAGCTTCTAAGTCCATTTCCTTGCTAATGAATGCTCGGGCCTTCTTGGAACTGCTCTTCTTATGAGATGAGGACTTTGAAATTTTATATGATGAGGACTTTGAAGATTTCTTCTACTTCTTCGAGTCATCAGAACTATCATCCTTGTACTTCTTCTTCTTTGATTCCTTTGCCCGTTGAGGACAATCAGTTATGTAGTGACCAAGTTTCTTGAATTTGTGGCAAGTCCTCTTCTTGTAATCACGGGATGAGGAATCTGATATAGCGTCATCACCTCTTGACGATATCACAAAGCGACCACGCCTTGAGAACTTTCTGGAATTTCCTCACGAGCATCGCTTAGCTCCTCGACTTAGTTCTTCAGGCCACCAAGGCTGCTATCGTAATCTTCTCCTTCGATGAGGAAACCGCCTTGGCCTTCAAAGGCGCTGGATCTTCCATAGCTAGGACCGTAGAGATCGCTTCTTCTCAAATTTTGTTGGAATTCATGAGTGTTTAGCCTCTCAAGGATATCAGCAGGATCTAGAGACATGTAGTCTCCACGTTCTTGAATCATCGCTGCCAGTACCAAATGAGCAATCAAGTGATCTCAATAGCTTTCTTCACGACTTCATGGTCGGTGATGTCAAGGCACCAAGTGCTTGAAGCTCATTTGATATGTCGCTGAGGCGATCGATGGTTTTTTGGACATTTTCATTGTCGAGTCTTTTGAAGCGGTTGAAGAGATCGTGAAGAACATCAACTTGAGAATCACGTTGGGTTGAGATTCCTTCATTGACCTTGGACAGCCTATCCCAGATAAGCTTTGCAGACTCCAAAGCACTCACTCTACCATACTGTCCTTTGGTCAGATGGCCACATATGATATTCTTCGCTTGAGAGTCGAGTTGCTCGAATCTCTTCACATTAGCAGCTTTCACGGAAGGAGTGATAGAGGGAATGCCATTTTCCACATTGTACCAGAGATCGTTGTCAATTGCCTCAAGAAGCATGCGATCTTATTCTTCCAAAGAGGGGTTATCTATCCCATCAAGGTAGGACACCTAGCCGAGACCTTGATCATGCCTGCAGTCGACATAACTAAAACTCCAGGTGGTTAAACCAAAATCACACAGAACAAGGGAGTACCTTTCTCTGATACCAACTGAAAGTGCATTATATCGACTAGAGGGGGATGAATAGGCGATTTTTACAAAATTGTCACTGAGCAAATACAACTTGAGCATTGCTAAGTGACGAACTACTAGCAGCGGAATAAGTACTCAGGTGCAAGCATAACATGGCGGTAACACAGTCATCATGATGATATGAAACAAGCACATAACACAGGTAGCGTGTAAACAGGATAAGCAGGCTGAAGACAAAGTGACTGAAGAACTAGGATTTAGGAAATTGAGAAAGTCTTCAGTCAAAGTCTTAAAACAAGAAAGATCAAGTTTATCAACACATGAATGAGGAAATGAAAGGGTTGAGGAAATAGAACCTGTTGGGGATATAACTATTGATTATAGATCGCTTCAGAGGGGCCGGGTTATGCTCATAGTGGTTTACCCGTATTTTGAAGCCCATGAAGACATGGAGGACGACGCTTTATGAAGAAGACTTAGCAATAAGGCCCAAAGCCCAAAGGCGGATTATGGCCTGCAGATATAAACCACCATATGATATATGACTTGTGTTGTAAGATAGGAAAGGGTAGAAATCGAGCCGAACACGTTTATGAGCCGGTCGGGATTCTGCAAACCGCCAAGTGTCAACCTGTGTATATAAAGGGACGACCTGGCGAAGGTTTAGGGACAAGAAACATCAGATCGAGAGCCAGGCTTAGCGTATTCGCTCCCTGGTCATCGAAACCCTAGCAATATCAACTCAAACTGGATTTGGCCTTTACCTTCACCGCAAGGGGCCGAACCAGTATAAATACCTTGTGTCCTTTGTCCCGATTAACCCCTTTAAGCTAACCCGTCGTGATGGCTCCACATCTAAGTCCTCAGACTAGGACATCTGCGTGACAATTCCACGACAGTTGGCGCCCACCGTGGGGCTATCGCACGATGGTTTGAAGTTCTTAGAAGACAACTTCGAAGGGCTCAAGGGATACGCTGTGGGCCGGATGACCAAGAGTCGCCGCGGCAAGCTCTACATCGACGACGCAGGCTGGGGCCCTGAGGCCAGCTCAATCGAGTATGGGTACCGGGTCCCCTTTAGCGGAATCCATGTTTTCATTGGCAAGATTGGCGAACCGGGCCCTTAGTCGGACATCTTAACCGACATCATCGAGACGGCTCAAAGATGCGGGACCCGCCCGAAGTTCAGCCCGCCATGAAGCTTGCTTTCATGGGATTCATTAATGGTGGAGAATCTAAATCGGTATCTAATGGTGAGATGGTTGTCTATTCAGATGACGAGTCATCCACCGGTGAGACCGAGTCATCCACCGGTGAGACTGAGTCATTGTACCAGTTGCAAGATGGCCGGCTTGGGGGCTGTTCCTATGGCGACAGTATTCCAGACCCCCTCGAACCGCCGAACCGGGTTGCAATCTTCATGGCCGGTACACAGCCCGTGCTACGTTCATCAACGGCAGGAGAGTTGATTTCTGGATCAGCAGCGGCTGCCGGGGCAGGAGGCCCTGTGTGCCCGCTGGCCCATGTCTTAACTGACTTGGTGGACAAACTGACAACGTTGATAACAACAGTGGTTAACCCGACGGACCAGGATCAGCATAATGCGGTGGTTGCGAAATTGCGTGAGAAGATAGCACAGGACAAGGAGGAGCTGAACACGGAAAACACCAGGATGGCTGAAGAGCGGGCCGCTTTGGATGCTCAGGCACAACGGGTTCAGGCGGAGTCTTATCGGCTCATGCTAGACCAGAATGCCTCAAATGATGTCATGAGAAGGAGGCATCAGACTCGTCTGCCCCCGGTTTAAGAAGCACAAAATCTCTTTAATACGCCAGGAGCAGGTACCAGTAACCAGGCAGCAGTAAAACGGGTCGAAGCACCTGGGACGGGAACGCCGGTTCAGCCACGTATGATGGAACCGCCTTGTCAGCACAATAACCCGCGCTAGCTTGTGCCGACACCACCGTGTCATTACTCTAACCCTTCTGATAACATGATTGCTGCGGCGTCACGATTGGAGGCTCTTCCAGTTGAAGGTGAGTCTCCAGTGGCGGTTGAAACCCGGAGAGCTCGAGAGCTATTATAGACGGCATTGGTTCAGCAGCAGGCTTATTCTTACAGTCGGGAAAGGATTCATTCCACCCCTCGCCCAAGTCGGAGTTACAACAGACACATCGATGAACCGGCTGTGTCGAGCAGTGCACGGAACCGTAACCCGCCGCGTGGTCATGATCCGGCAGGCGGTGGTGCGGAGGCTCAGAACATCGTGGATCAAGGTAGAGCGCGTCGGGAGGCCGAGTTAGTGGCTCTGTATGCGGCTCGTCAGCCTACCCCGGTTCGTTCAACCACTTCGGTGGAGCCAGGGGTAACCTTTAAGAATTTGGGCACGCCATGTTTAATGCCAGCTATTCGTAATGAGCGTCTGCCCAAGGATTTCAAGGGTCCTCGCAAGGTGCCTAACTACACAGCTGACTTACCTCCTGAGGCGTGGGTCGAGAGTTATGAGATGGCCATGGAATTGCTAGATGTTAGCCAAGCTGTGTGTGCTAAGTATTTCCCCTTGATGTTGGAAGGGACGGCCCGTACTTGGTTGAAGGGGCTCCCTGCTAACTCCATCGGATCATGGGCCGAGTTAAAGGCCCGGTTTATCCAGAATTTCAAAGACACATGCAAGCAGCCTATGTCAATTGTGAATTTAGCCGCTTGTGTTCAAGAAGAGGGTGAATCGATGACTCATTGGTACGCCTGGTTTCAACAATCCTGCACTCGTCGGATCGTATCAATGCCGATTCAGTAGTCTTAATGTTGGAAGGCAACTACCGTTTCACGCCCCTAAAGCTGAAATTGGGACGTCTCAAACATCACTGCAATGACATGGGGACAGTCCTGGCTGCTCTGGTTAAGTATGCCGACTCTGATAGTACCAAGGACACCGAATCTGATGATGACAAATCGTGAAAGGGAAAGAAGAGTAGCAGCACCAAAGGGCAGCAGCATAACTCGGCGGCGAATCAAGGTGGTAATGATAAGCGCAAAGCTGATAATAGTTTGGACTTTGTGGCAAATACCAATGCATAGAATAATGGTCAGGGTCGTAAGGGTAGACCGCCCCCACAGACCGGAGGACCAGGAATGAATATTGAGCATCTGTTGAATCAGCCCTACCCAAGGCATGGTACACGACAAAGACCATCACTCATCTATGGAAAGATTGTTACATCATGAAGGGGTTCAAGAATTCAAATATTTTTCAAGGCGACCATGGACCGGGTGGTGGTTCAGGATCCGGGTTATGGTGGTGGCGGTTCAAACTCTGGATTCCAAGGTCATCAAGGTAATGAAGGCAATCAAGGCAATCAGGGTGGCTACCATCAACAGTCAGGTCAACGGAATCACCAGCAGCAGTCTGGGTATCAGAGTAACCCGAAACAGTTGAATAGTGGGCAGTACCACGTCTTCACCACGAGTTTATGCAAGAGGGATCAGAAGCTTCATAAAAGGGCAGTAAACTCCGTTGAACCGACAGTTCCCCATTATTTGCGCTGGTCTAAGCGGCCCATCATGTGGAGTCGGGAGGATCACCTGCCCCGGGTTGATCATCTGGGTCACCTGGCATTGGTGGTTGCACCTCAGGTTGGGGGTTATAAGTTCACCAAGGTGCTCATGGACGGAGGGAGCAGCATCAATATCCTTTATTATGAAACCTTCCGTCGCATGGGGTTGACAGATAAAAATCTTAAACCGTCGAACACTGTTTTCTATGGTGTGGTGCCCGTAAGTCGGCGATCCAGCTTGGTAAGATAGCTCTGGAAGTTGCTTTTGGAGATGATCATGATTCTAGATCAGAGACATTGACCTTTGAGGTGGTGAAAATCAAGAGCCCTTATCATGCCCTGTTTGGACGGCCGCCTTATGCTAAGTTCATGGCAAGGCCCTGTTATGTTTATCTGCAGCTCAAGATGCCGGATCATAAGGGAACTATCACGGTAGATGGGAGTCGGAAGATAGCTTTGGAATGTGAAGAAGGTGATGCGGCTTATTCTGAGTTGGTTTGTGTAACAGAGGAGTTGAAGTTCTATAAGGATAATGTTGATCCGGCGGATATGACTTCTTTGAAAAAGCCAACTACAGAGCATGATGCGGCCTTGATGTTTAAATCGGCTGATGAGACTAAGCTGCTTGATTTTGTTCCTGGCGATTCGTCCAAACAGTTCAACATCAGCGCTAACCTGGATCCGAAATAGGAAAGCGCGCTCATCGAGTTCATCCGTGAGAACCGGGGCATCTTTGCATGGAAACCTTCTGACATGCCAGGTGTACCGAGGGAACTCGCTGAGCACACTCTCAATATTGATCCCAAGTTTAAACCGGTCAAGCAGTTTCTTCGTTGTTTCAATGAAGAAAGGCGCAAGGCCATTGGTGAAGAGGTAGCCTGGCTTTTGGCTGCTGGGTTTATTGTTGAGGTTTTTCATCCTGAGTGGTTGGCTAATCCGGTGCTGGTACTTAAGAAGAATGACACTTGGCGCATGTGTTTGTACTACACGGATCTAAACAAGGCTTGTCCAGCTGATCCTTTCGTTCTCCCTCGTATTGATCAGATTATTGATGCTACGGTGGGTTGAGAGCGTTTGAGTTTTTTGGATGCTTATTCTGGTTATCATCAGATCAAGATGGCAGTCAAGGACCAAGAGAAGACAACTTTTATAACTCCCTTTGGATCCTTCTGCTATGTGTCTATGCCTTTTGGGCTCAAGAGTGCCCAGGCGACTTATCAGCACTGTGTGCAGAATTGTCTTCATACTCATATTGGGCGCGATGTTCATGCTTATGTGGATGATATTGTGGTGAAGTCCAGGAAAGAGGAGATGTTGATAGACGATTTGAAGGAAACTTTCGATAATCTCCGAGTTTATAAGATGATGCTTAACCCAGCCAAGTGCGTCTTTGGTGTACCAGCGGGTAAGCTCTTGGGCTTTCTGGTGTCTAACACGGGCATTGAGGCTAAACCGGAAAAGATCAAGCCATTACTTCTCTGGCTAAACCGGCGTGTGTCAATGACGTTCAACGTCTGGCGGGTCGTATTGTAGCGTTGAGCCGGTTTATAAGCCGGTTGGGGGAGAAAGCTATCCCTCTATATCAGATGATGAAAAAGACAGATAATTTTGTCTGGAGTGATGCTGCTAATGCGGCGTTTGAGGACTTGAAGAAGCAGTTAGCCGAGCCATCTATCCTTGCTGTTCCTGTTGACAAAGAGCCATTGTTGTTATATGTGGCTGCCAATGCCCGGGCTGTCAGTGTGGCCATTGTGGTAGAGCGAAAGGATGCGGGCAAGGAATATCCGGTTCAACGGCTGGTTTATTATATTAGTGAGGTGCTTATTGAGTCCAAGCAGAGATACCCACATTGGCAGAAGATGGTGTACGGAGTTTTCATGGCAAGCTGAAAGCTTAAGCAGTATTTTTAGGGTCATCCCATCACTGTCGACAGTTCTGCTCCTTTGGGAGATATAATCCAAAATAGGGAACCAACTGCCCGGGTTGCCAAGTGGGCCATTTGATGTAGGGTGAGACCCTAAACGGCCGATATTTCACGAAAGGAGCGGATCCCATCCAAGAGCACAAAGAGAACAAGGGGGAAACGAGGGAAAACACAAGAGAAATCACTAAACCAACAAGATATAGTCACACATATGCTAGATCCTCGAAACACAAGTGCGGATACACGATCCAAAGTAAACAACGGACGATACAAAGGGTAACTGGTTCTTCTCCGTAAGGAGGTCTTGATGGGGCCACCCGAGAGGGGGTCTTGAATCCAAGGAGATCTTCTCCGTAGGGGGGCCGCGGTCTCTCTCGAGGAGATGATCTGTATGGATGAGCAAAAGCTATCCTCACATATGAGCTAAACTAATGCTAACCCTAGAAAGAGGTGGTGGAGTAGTATATATAGAAGTTGGCGGGAGAAGGGGTACATGGGCCTCGGCCCGACATCATGCTCACAGGCACGGTCCGGATGATCCGGGTGTTGCTCCGGATGATCCGGGCTTCGGGGGTCCGGATGATCCGGCCGGGTCGTAGGCGCCGCGGGAGGTCCGAATGTTCGGGTGTGGCCGGATGATCTGGGGCTGGGTCCGGATGATCCGGCTTTAGGGTGAAGCTTCGGGTGTCCTCAGGCTGTGTAGCCGGATCGTCGGCGCCGGGGTCCGGATCGTCCGGGTTTGGGCCGGATCGTCCGGATGGCGGTCCGGGTCACCCGGGCTTCTGCAGACTCAGCCCTTCTTCTTCTCCATCTTCACGTCCATCTTCCTCTTTGGATTCTCCTTGCTCCTTAGCGTCTCCAGGGCTAACTCCTTGCTACTTGAGCATGCACAAAGTCTCCATTTGAGGTAGTAGCCATGTCTTATGTTCATCGAAGTGGAATTGTGAGAGGAGAGATGTCACCTCGGTTTCGAGAGCTCTTGCACGTGCTCTAGTCATGGGTCCATTAGGCACTTGGAGATACGATGGTAGTTCCATGGGGATGACCTTGGGATGCTCCGCATCATCACCCCTCCCTTGGGAAAGATCCGACCTCGGATCAAAATCCTCATCACCATGGTACCGAGAGAGATCTTTGACGTTGAAGATGTCGCTCACGGAGTACTTGTCGTGTGGGATGTCGATCTTGCATGCGTTGTTTGTTGTAGCGTGCAAGCACCTTGAAGGGTCCATCGGCTCGCTGTAGAAGTTTGGACTTGCGTTTGTTGTGGAAGCGGTCCTTGTGAAGGTGTAGCCACACAAGATCTCCAATGTTGAATATCATGGGTCGCTTATTGACGTTGAACTTGGTCGTGAGTCGTTGTACTTGGTGCTCGATGGTGTGCCTTGTATAGTCATGCATCTTTTCGAGGTAGTTGACTCGGGCACTCGCGTCCATGTTTGTGCGTTCTTATAGCGGTAGAGGTAGAATGTCCGATGGGGATAACGGGTTCAAGCCGTAGACGACCTCGAAGGGGGACTCGCCGGTAGTCTTGTGTCTTGCACGGTTGTAGGCGTACTCGGTGATAGGTAGGCACTCCTCCCACTCCTTGATGTTCTTCTTTATCAACACGCGTAGTAGAGTGGAGAGTGTATGGTTTGTCACCTCCGTTTGGCCATCGGTTTGTGGATGATATGCCGTGGAGAATAGTAGCTTGATTCCGAGCTTGGCGCATAAGGTCTTCCAAAAGTAACTCAAGAACTTGACATCGCGGTCCGAGACAATCGTCTTTGGCACTCCATGTAGACGCAATATTTCCCTACAGAAGAGATTGGAAACATGTGAAGCATCGTCTATCTTGTTGCAAGGAATGAAATGAGCCATTTTGGAGAATCGGTCCACAACAAAAAAAACAGAATCCTTGCCATTTCTAGTTCTAGGCAAACCAAGCACAAAATCCATGCTAATATCTTCCCATGGTTGATACGGAATTGAGAGGGGCATATATAGTCCATGAGATTGAGATTTAGACTTAGCTTTGCGACATGTAGAGAATCGGTTGGTGAAGCGGCTGACGTCCGGAACATCTTAGGTCAAAAGTAGTTATTGGAGAGCGTAGCAAGGATCTTGTCGCGTCCAAAATGTCCCGTTAGTCCTCCTCCATGAGATTCATGCAAAAGAAACAAACGAAGAGAAGACTCGGGGATGCAAAATTTGTTAGCTCTCATAAGATATCCATCTTTGATGTAATAGCGTTCTCAAGATGTATCCGTCAAACATTTGGCATAAGGGATGGCAAAAGTAGGATCATGCTCATACAAGTCTTTTATGTGTTCAAAGCCAATGACATTCAATTCAAGTTGAGTAACAATCATGCATATACGGGAAAGCGCATCGGCCACAACATTTTCCTTACCTTTAATATACTTGATGACATAAGGAAAAGACTCAATAAATTCACTCCACTAGCATGACGCTGGTTCAACTTAGTTTGACTCTTAAGATATTTAAGTGTTTCATGATCTGTGTGGATGATGAATTCATGAGGGCGGAGGTAATGTTCCCATTCACGCAAAACTCGCACTGAAGCATATAGCTCTTTGTCATAGATGGGGTAATTGAGTTACGCCCTGAAAGTTTCTCACTAAAATATGCTATGGGGCGCTTCTCTTGCATTAACAGACCTCCTATGCCATTACCACTAGCATCGCAATGAATTTCAAAAGGTTTGTCAAAGTTGGGTAATGCAAGCACGGGAGCATGAGTAAGCAAATTCTTAAGCTCATTGAATGCTCCCAAACAAAGGGAGCATTCTTCTTGATCAAAGCATGTAAAGGTGAAGCAATGGTGCTAAAATCCTTCACAAATCTACGATAGAAACCGGCTAAACCAAGAAAACTACGCACTTGTTGCAAATTTTTTGGTTGGGGCCAAGTTTTAATAGCATTGATCTTATATTCATCAACATGAACACTCTTAGAAGATACTACAAAACCCAAGAAAACAAGCTTATCAACACCAAAAAGGCATTTTTCCATATTATCATAAAGTTGCTCTTTTCAAAGAGTTTCTAGCACGGTGCGAAGGTGGGTGACATGCTCTTTGAGGGATTTGCTAAAAACAAGGATATCATCAAAGTAGACAACATCAAATTCACCAATATAAGGGTGAAAGACGTAATGCATGAGACTCATGAAAGTACTGGGTGCTTCCGATAAACCCATAGGCATGACTAACCACTCATACAAACCAAACTTTGTTTTGTCACCCTCTTGTATGCGTATTTGATAGTAACCACTTTTAAGATCAATTTTGGAAAAGATAGTGGCACCGCTAAGTTCATCTAGCAGATCGTCAAGGCGTGGAATGGGAAACCTATAGTGAACGGTGATAGCATTGATGGGTCTACAATCGGAACACATGCGAAAGCTACCGTCTCTTTTTGGCACAAGAATGACCGGTACGACACAAGGCTCAAACTTTCGCGCACATGTCCATGGTCTATGAGATGCTTTACTTGCCTTTGTATTTCTTTGGTTTCTTCGGGGTTTACTCGGTAGGGAGCCTTGTTTGGAAGTGGCGTTCCAGGGATGAGGTCGATGCGATGTTCGATGCCTCGTAGTGGAGGTAGACCCGGAGGTAGCTCGTCAGGGAAACATCTTGGAATTCCTGCAATAAACAGGATATCACCGAAGGTAAATTGTGAGAGGTGATAGTTTTTGGTGCCTCGTCCTTGCACAATAGGACATAGTGTAGGACACTTGATGGGTTCTCACACACTTCTCCCATCTAACGTTTGGTGGTAAAGAGAACTAAGTTTTTCTTGTCGCTCATCGTGGAGGCACTCAATTTGGGCTTGTGGCGCTCACTCTCTTTTTGGTGGTTCGCTCTCTCACTATTCTCTCCACGATGGGTTGCTTGCTTGTCGGTGATCACTTGGCTTGGAGACATTGGTCGTAGCACATACTCCATCCTTTCATCTTGAAGCTATAGTGGTTTGTACGCCCATTGTGGATGACACCGCGGTCATATTGCCATGGCCGTCCAAGAAGGAGGTGGCACACGGTCATCGGGATGACATCACACTCCAAAGTGTCTTCGTAAGCTCTGATCTTGAAAGGAGACTTGTACCCTATTCTTGACTTGGATTGTGCTGGTGTCGCTTAGCCTTGAACCTTGTATGGGTGCGGGTGCTTCATCTTGACCAATTGGAGCTTGGAGCATAGTTCTTCACATGCGAGGTTATGGCAACTCCCTCCATCGATGATGACCTTGACGGACCTTCCATTGATGCCGGCCTTTGTGTGGAAGATATGGCATCTTTGGTCTTCGTCTTGTTGATGTTGAAGAGTCAAGACCTTGGAGACAACAAGAGAGGGGCTTGAATCTTCATCACAAAAGATTTGATCATCTTCATCTTCATTGTTCACTTGTCGGTGCATGGCCATTTGCTCAAGGGCTTCCATTTCTCCTTCACTCATTGAGTCATAGGTTCCGTCATCGTTGAGGATCATGGTGCGCTTGTTGGTACACTCAAAGGACTTGTGGCCTCGGGCGCCACATCTGAAGCATTTGAAGGAACTTGTCTTGATGGTCTCATCGGTTGGGGTAGATGATGATGAAGCTCTCGGCTTGAAGTTGCTTGTAGTAGGAGGACGACTTGAGGTTGTCGAAGGTTTCTTGTAACTTGACTTGTCGTTGTTGCTTGTAGATGGCTTGGTTGAGGTAGAAATTGTTGGAGTCATTGAAGCTTGGGTGTTGGAGAAGCCATAGGACTTGGATGAGAACTTGGAATATTTGAAGTCGTCTTGTACTTGTCGTTCCGCTTTGGTAGCTTGGTGCACTAGCTCGATGAGGTTCGAGTATGGTTGGAAGCCGGCGATCTTCTTTATAGGATGATTGAGTCCATTCAAGAAACGTGCCATAGTTTTCTCATCATCTTTCGTGACATTGGCTCTTATCATGGCAATCTCCATTTCCTTGTAGTACTCTTCAACGCTCTTGGTTCCTTGCTTGAGGAGTTGGAGTTTCTTGAAGAGGTCGCGTTTGTAGTACTTTGGCACAAATCGTGCTCTCATGACATCATTCATTTGCGCCCAAGTAGTGATGGGTGGTTCACCTCTTGCCTCTCGGCGCTCAATGACTTGTTCCCACCAAATGAGGACGTAGTCTTGGAATTCAAGGGATGCCATTGCGATCTTCTTCTCTTCTTCGTAGTTGTGCAAGCGGAAGATTTTGTCAACCTTCAATGCCCATGAGATGTACTCTTCGGGGTCATTGCTTCCGATGAACTTGGGCATGGTGAACTTTAGCTTGCCGTATCGTTGCTCTTCATTGTGTTGGGGTCGAGGATGATGACGCCCATGTCGTTGAGGATTGACAAACTCATGTTGCTCTTGACGAGGAGGGTTGGCAACCTCATGTTGCTCTTGTCTTGGAAGATTTCCATTGTTTTCATGCTCTCGATGAACTTGATGCTCTTGTCGAACTTGAGGAGGCGCTTGTCGATCTTGACGAGGAACTTGACGATGGACACGTGCTTGATAAATCCTTTCTTGAACTTCATCGCGAAGCGCTTCTTGTTGCTCATGAGCTTGCCGGTTGCGTGTGGCTACGGCGTGACCTGAATCTCGAAGGGCATGTTGCGCCTCAAGTGCTTGAGCTTCACGGAGTTGTTGTTCTTGTCGTTGTGCCTCGGCATCTTGTGCATCTTGGTGTTGTCGCGCTCGCTCCTCTTGTTCTTGTTGGCGTTAACGTTGCCGTTCTTATGCTTGCACAAATGTAGCTTGGTTTTGACGACGTCGGTGCTCTTGAGAGTCGGTGTCGTGTAGAGGATTGCCGTTAGCTTGACGATCTTGATGCGCAGCACGACAAAGAGTATTCGATGTCAGGGTACTTGAGCCGGAGATAGGGTCGTCGGAGTGTCGACTCGAGCGGCTCCTTCTTGAGTAGGCTGAAGTGGTAGAAGAGCGGTTGACCAACAAGGCACGAATCTCTTCCATTCTTGCGTCATTCTCGTGCTTGTGCTCATCGAGCTTGTTGTCTAATTAGTCTCTTGTGCGTTGCTTGGAGAGTCGCAAGTCAGTGGCGAGGTTGTCGATGCGGTCGCTCATTGCTAGTTGATCTTCATGCAAAGCTCGTTGTGTACCAAAGAGGTGTAGCTTGGTGACGTAGTTGTTCGGATCGTTGTCTTGCTTGAGGAAGAGTGGGTTGGTAGAAGTACTTGGCCTATCCATCATTGCAACAACTATGTGAGTGGGAGAAAGAGAAGAACTTATACCAAATGTACCTTGACCGGTGTTGAAGATGGATCAATGATCACTCAATGTGTAACAAGGGAATAGCACAATTGGTACCAATTCTTGTTGGTTTCTCACACCTACACAAGTAAAAGCTTATGGTGGAGCTTGGTTAGGATGGTGGTGTCGGGGCAGGCTGATCTGGCCCACGAACACCTATGGGGCCGGCGGACCGAGCCCCTTTCGGTTCGGCGGGGAGCGGAGGTCGCACGAAGAGCAGATCGATGCGAAGCACGCGAGAGGTTTACCCAGCTTCGGAGCTCTCCCAGAGATAATACTCCTACCGCTGCATGTCTAGGTGTATTATGCGTTCTTGCTCGGGAGCGCTGAGTGCTACAAAGACAGGTGAGCTGCTAACGACTGAGCACGGAGGAATCGATCGACCAACCCCTTCTACATTGCGCATGGGCCTCCTTTTATATGCTCAAGGGGCTCCGGCGGTGGCAACGTGACAGGGGTACAAATGGAAAAATAGTGGTTGGTACACCTACTTGTACAGTGTACAGTGTACTATACCTAACCCTGACGGCAGGGGACAAAGGCATTAAATGCCCATCTAGTCGCCCTAACAGTGCAAACAGGGACTGTCAGGGGCGCCACCGTTCGCCACGATGGCAAACTTGTCGGCCGCTTGCTTGCCACTCGCAGGTCGGGCTGCATGACCTCTCGCCACGCTGCGTGCACGGAAAGGCCCTGTATGCGACACGTTAGTGGATGCGCTGGAGCCGAGGTACGTAGAGGTGGTCCGCCGCTGACAAGCGCCTTGTCATGTTGTTATCTTTGTCGCTACCGGAAGCTTGTCGCTCATCGGGCCTTCCTGCAAGCTCCTCTTGCCGGGCCTTGTCTTGTAAGTGCACAGGGTGGCCTTCCGGCAAGCTCCTCTTGCCGGGCCATGTCTCCCTGGCTTGAATACTTTGTTCTTGAATGGCTCCAAAGGAACCATGGAGGACCTTGGCGGTCACCCGGTAAGCCTTGCCGGAGGGCTGCAATCGCCCGTGCACAAGTTCGGGATACTAGGGTACCCCTACTCTAGTACACCGGCAGAGCCCGAACTGGGCCACACACGGTGCCGAAGCGCTGTTGGGCCAGCCCAAAACAGGCACGGCACACGCGGCCCGGTCACATCATAACTCACCCGGACCCACCACGCCCCCATTTAACGGCACGCATCGAACGTGGCGTGCGTCGCGAGATCGTGGGCGAGATCGTGGGGTTTCTTTATTCGGAAAATCGGAACATCCGCCCCTCCGCCTTTATAAGCAGGGGAAACAGGGCACGCCGCCTACCTTGCCGCCGCTGTCCCATCGAAAACCACCACCGCTCCCCTTCTTCTCAAGGCTGAAAGAGAGCAGCGCTCCGCCCCCATCGCCGCCAAAGACACTCAACGCCGTCAATCTCCTCCACCGCCTCCGCCATGGGCCCGAAGCCGACAAGGGAAGACCGTGAAGTCGGCCGAGGCGCTCGCGGCTTGCGGCGCCGGAAGGAGCGGGCCTTCCCCTCAGCTCGCCGCGAGGGAGCCGAGGGAGAACAACTACCTCTTCTTCGTCGACGGAGACGCGCGATTCAGCGTCTGAAGGTACTCCCCGCTGGCCGCAGAACTGGCCCCGACGGGGTATCCCTTCTTCACGCTCTTCTTCTACTGCGGGCTCTGCCCGCCCTTCTCTGAGTTCTTTTGTGACATTATGAACACCTAAGGGTTCCGCCTCCTTGATTTCACACCCCACGCCGTTCTGACCATGGCGGTTTTCGCACATCTCTGCGAAAACTTTGTCGGAGTCCACCCAAATGTAGCTCTTTTCCGCCACTTCTTTTTACCCCGAGCCGAGAGAGGAGAGCCCCTTGCCGGAGGAATTGCTTGGGTCTCTAGGGTCGGCAAGAAGGAGGCCTATCTGGAGGGAGAGCTTCGTAGCAAATGGGAGGAGTGGAGGGCAGATTGGTGCTGGATTGTTGAGGAGAACCCGCAGCCTTTACCGCCCAGCCAAACCCCAGAGTACGCTGCAATGATTGGAGCAATCTGCCCCGGAGGATGCTAGGCTGAAGATCGCAGCTACCCGAGTCCTCCGCCTCAGACTTGCCGGACTCATCAGAGGCACTGTTAGCGCGGACTTTCTTCGCCACAGACGCTTCTTGCAGGAGAGAAGGAGACTCGCACGGGAATTTCAGAACGCAGCAGACATCATGAGGCTGCGCCCAGGCCTCGACTTAAACTTCACTGTCTTGGAGCTTGATGCGATGCTCTTAGAGCTGTTCAAGCCTGATCCTGATCATCCGGAGATGTTTAGGTTGCCGATGGGCGTCGTTGCGCTGTGCAACAACTCGTCGCTTGACCGCATCCGTGCAATGATGCCGTTGTGTGACTCCCATCGAATTGTCCCCACTTGGCAAGAGCCGGCGGATGATGTGGTGCGGCAGTTTTTTGACAATCTGGTAGAGATGCCAGTCCGCGGGCGAGTTTGGCTTTACTGTGGAGGAGGCGGAGGCAGCCGAGGCGGCAAGTCTTGTCGAGCGAAAGGAGTTCGTCGGCGAGGAAGAGCTTGCCGAGCCTGAAGCCGAGTCGAGCGAGCCCGCCGAGGCGCATCCTCCCCACCTCCAAGCAGCTTGCATGAGCGGAGCCACCGGCTCCACCAAGAAGGCGTCTTCGCAGGGCCGGAGACTCAGCGGGGCGGCAGACGGGCCAACAGCCGCAGCGCTGCGGGACGCGCTCCACCGCGGCAAACACTGTTGCCGCGGGAGCTCCCCACACTGCAACGGCAATGGGAGCGGGGCCCTCGCAGGCCACCGGTCCCGCTCCCGCCAAGCGTCCAAGGGAGTTTACCTCCGCCTCGTCGTGCATCGGAGGCGGGCCAGACCACCTCGCCGCGCTCAGCTCCGACGAGGAAGAGGAAGAGTAAGATTCCTTGATGTACTTTGTAATTCTTCGATTTGTTGCCTTGTCTTGCATCTGATCTGCTTTACTCTGAATCCATTCCTTTTCAGGATGCTGGCCCAGAGGATGTCGAAGAGAGCCAAGACCCCGGTGATCGCTGCCGAGGATCGAACCTACTGTGACGGCAGGAGGCGCGTCCGAGACAACCTTGCCGGATGAGGCAACTCTCCTTCAAAGCAGCCCCCAGCGTAAGTATATGGTCTACTTCTTGCTGTTCGGCGTGCATGGGTGCTTTTTCCTTTGCTGATATCTGACTGTTGAATTGTGTAGGAGCAGAGCAACCTCCTTCTGCTTCGACTACACCGCCAAGGGTGGATTCCCCGGCAAGGGAGCGTTCCCCGGCTAGGGAGCCCTCTCCGGCAAGGGTGCCTTCTCCGGCAAGGGGCAGCTCTCCGGCAAGGGGCGGCACCAGCGATCCCTTGCCGGCGGAGACCATGACCGTAGCCCCCGGCGCCAGTAACCTTCTTGCCTGAGTACTTCCCTTGTGTTTTTCTTCTTCTGATTTTGTCTTTGAATATTTGCTTGACTTTCTTCGTCCGTCCGCCACAGAGCCAATGGAGACCGAGGTCGCCGGCGAGGAGGACGTGCGCGGCAATATTGACGAAGCCGCCGCCGTGGAAGAAGAAGCCGGTGCTGACGCGGCTCGCCAAGAGGCCATCGCTGCCGCCGCAGAGCCGGGCGAGGGGTCTGCAATCGTGACCGACGACCCCGAGGCCGCAGGAGCGCCAGTGCTACACCGACCGCCGATCCCTCCGCTGCTGCCGCAGCAGCTGCCAGTTCGAAGAGCCCCAGCCGGCGCCTACTTGAAGGCCGTCGACGGCTTCTTCATCAAGCTCCCATGGGAGTCGAGCTCCCTTGCGCCGGCCGAAGTAGAAACCTTCTATGAAGAGCTGCTCGCATCCGCTTGGCTGACGCTAGTTGACGCGCCTTGGCAGCAGCAGCGAGCTCGAGGAGGAGCAAGCCGCGAAGCCGTTGCCGCTCTACCGCTCGGACAAGCCAAACTGGCATCCCGGAGGCGCTTGTCGCCAAGGCGGAGCAGACATTGAGAAGCTGCTGGAGGAACTCCGATGTCGCAACCAGGAAGCTCTCCGGTCTTTGGCGGAGGAGCGGAACAACTCGCCGAGGAGCGCAAGGCCTTCATCCTCGAGAAGGCTCCACCGAGGAGGAACAGCTGCTTGTCAGCCGCCAAGCTTGCTCACAGGGAGGGTGAGCCGGGCGCAGCGGAAGGTCAACCTGGACAGCCACGAGGAGGATCTCGCCATGCGCGAGGAAACACTTGGCGGGGCTCTCAAGGAGGCAAAGGATGCTGCTGGCTGCAGAGGCCGCCAAGAAGGAGCTGGAGACGAAGGTGGCGCAGCTTGGAGGCCAGCCTCAAGAAGAGCGGCGAGGAGCTTGCTGCACTCAAACACGAAGCGAGAAGGACGCTTACACTCTTGGCGAAGCTGCAGGGCCGTCTCGCCGAGAGGAGCAAGGATCTCAAGTGCCGCCAGGGACTCCAATGCAGATCTTGAGTTGAAGATAACTACTTTGACTCAGGGCCGGACGGCGCCAAGGAGCGGAGGTGGCCTTGAAGGAGAAGATCAAGGCCGACGAGGAGCTGGCCGGGCGAATCTTGTTGCCGCCAGGTGCCTTGAGGGAGAGTGTGGAGCACCTTTGGACCGAATGTATCGTGGATATCGCCGCCGCCATCCACATCGAAATGATGGAGCTGGGATGGTGGATCTTGGATACTCCTCCGACGAGCACCTCCAACCCAGCGCCAAGCTTAGCTTATTCTTCAAGGGCGCAGGACGGGCCTCCAGCCGACTCGGGAAGAAGTCCCAAAACAGCTGGCCGAGGAGTCGCACTGCATCTGCGCTGGAGCCCTCCAAAAGGTGCCGATGAAGGTGGCCTTCCGCAACCCGGCCTCAACTTCACCAACGCCCTCAAGTCCCTCGCCACCGAATGCTGATGTGGAGGCGCTCAAGACCCTTGTCGCACCCATTGTGGACAGGGTGAGCGGAATCAAGAGGGTTGAGGCGATCTCGTAGATTAGGCCGCCCGTTTTCTCTTTCTCTTGCCGCTGCTGGTCATGTCATAGGAACAATCCATTAGAGCTGCGGCAAGCTATCTTGTAATATAACTTTATTTTGAGTACAAATTGCTATGTTATTTCCTTTACTTGATTCCTTCCTTTGTATGTTTTTGCCTTACGCTTTTAGGGAACTTGTCGGCTGGCACCGAGCCATGAAAGCGCCGAGTGCGGAACGTCGCAAGCCTCGTCAAGGCGGTGCCGCTTCGACAAGCAACCTTGTCTCAACTAGTCGCAGCTCACTTAAGTCGTTGAGCGTACTCGACACAAATTAAGGCGCGACTATCTAAGAGTTGGTTCCTCTCACAAGCATGTGTTTTCCATACAAAGTTCGGGTCGTTCAAGGAAGATAACTTAAAAATTTTAAAACTGATTGCTCAAACTTTGGCAACTTAGCTTTTCTGTCATTTGCTTCCCGGTAAGGCTAGATTTCCTTGAGCGACGCTTGGTCCACACCATTATCTTCTCCTTTCCCCCCGGCAAACTTGTGTGCGAGGGAACCTTCCTTTCTTTGAGAAAGAGAAAGAAGAGAAAATAAAGATATGGAGCCTTGTGGCTCATTATCACTTACCAGGGGTAGGTGCTGCACAAAGTGTCAGACAGCGCATGCAAAAATAGAAGTAAAAAGCATGAAATCGACAAGGTGTGCGAAAACGCTTAGCTTTACTAATGCACGGGTCTCATACCGGCTTTGTACAAAGGATTACATGCATCAGCGGCAAGACTTGTACAAAATGTGCTTGCCGGAACAGGTTCCGGCAACCGCGCCCTACGTGTAAAACTTACGAAGATGCTCAATATTCCAGGAGTTGCTCACCGGAATGCCATCTTCGGTCTCAAGTCGGACAACGCCAGGCCTAGTGACCTGCTTTCACCCGATAAGGGCCTTCCCACTTCAAGGCCAACTTGTTGGAATTATTGGACCGAACGCTACCAAGAACAAGGTCGCCTTCCTCGAGACTTCGGCATTAACCTTGCGGCTATGGTAGCGGCGCAAAGCTTGTCGGTACCGAGCAGCTCGTGACAAAGAAACGAAGACGATCTTCCTCAAGGAGCAGCGCCATCTTGTCGCAGCTTCTCTTGCTCAAGCTCATCATAAGCGAACACTCGAGGCGATCCGTGATACGAAGTTCCGTGGGGAGAACTGCCTCGCTCCATAGACTAGAGCGAAGGTGTCCGCCGGTGGCTCGATTTGGCGTCATTCCTGATCGACCAAAGAACCACCGCAGCTCCTCAATCCAGTTTCTTCCGCACTTGTGCAGCCTGTCGAAAGTTCTCGGTCTTGAGCCCGCGCAGCACTTCAGATTTGCCCTCTCCGCTTGATCGTTGCTTCTCGGATGAGCAATGTAAGCGAAGCGGCACTCTTGGCGCCAAGATCTTGGACGCATCGCATGAAGGTGCGGCTTAGAACTGTGTGCCGTTGTCGGTGATGATCCTGTTAGGGATTCCAAACGGCAAACAATCGACCAAGAACTTGATCGCCGATCAGGCCGTCACCTTCCTCACTGCTTCCACTTCCGGCCACTTTGTGAACTTGTCGATGGCAACATACAAGTACTCAAAGCCCCCGACAGCTCAGGGGAAGGGGCCGAGGATGTCGAGCCCCAGATCGAAAATGGCCAGGATAAAGGGATCGTCTGGAGAGCTTGAGCCGCTGGTGTATCTATTTGGAATGGAACTGCACGCTTCACACTTGGTTACTTGTGCAGTTGCATCTTGGAGGGCTGTCGGCCAAAAGAAACCTTGCTTTAACGCTTTGCTTAGCAAGTGCTCCGCACCAATGTGGTGACCACATATGCCTCCATGTATCTCGCCAACAGCTTTTGTCCGTCTTCCCGGTGAATACACTTCAATTTCACACCGTTGAGTCTTCTTACATGCAGGTGTCTTGTCGACAAACCGGTACATACTTGACCGCCGGGCTACTCTTTCCGCTTCTTCTTGTTCTTCGGAAGTTCTCTGTCTGAAGGAAATGGACAATCTGCTGCGCCCATGTTGGAGCTTGCGGCTCGACAACAAGGACTAAAGGCACATCTGTTGCTGCGGAACATCGGCTTCCACGGCAAGAACTCCTGCGGCTCAGCCGAGCTTGACGTTCCCGGCAAGCTTGCCGGAGCAAAACTTGTCGGGAGCGTGCCCGCTTCAACGAAACAAACCCTCGGGCTTGTCGGAGCAGACTGCCTCAAGATCATGGTGTCGATCTTGGGGACCTTCTTGGCGGCGGCTTCGGAAGCTCACGGAAAGTAGTCACCAGAGATCAACTTCCTCTTCTTGCTCTGTCCGGTTGGTGGTGTTACAGATGGTTGAGTCAGCTTGAGCACAAAATCCCTGGTTCCATTGTGTGACTTAAGTGCGGCACTTTGACAAGCCATCAGCAATGTCGCTCGAGCTCTCGGAATATATTCCATTTGTAGGCCGTCAAAGTGCTCTTCTAGCTTCCTCACTTCATCAACATAAGCTTCCATCAACGGACTCGATAATTCTTGTTCACTTGGCGGATAACAAGTTGTGAGTCACCCTGAAAATGAGCTTCTTGATCCCAAGGTCTCATCGCGATCTCGAGACCGCAAGCAAACCTTCATACTGTTGTATTGTTTGTTGCTTGCTCCTTGGGAAAGTGCATCTGGACTACGTACTTGAGGTGCTCTCCGGTGGGTGCGACAAGCAGCACGCCGGCACCGGCGCCTTGCAGCAAGAAGGCACCATCAAAGTACATCAGCCACTCTTTGCCTGTTTCCTTGACGGGGACGCTTGTTTCCGGAATTTCTTCATCTAGCATTGGTGTCCATTCTGCTATGAACTCCGCCAAGGCTCTGCTTTGGATAGTTGAAGTGCTCTCAAACTTGAGGCCAAAGCTTGACAGTTCCATTGCCCACTTGACAGTCCTTCCTGTTGCCTCTGGATTTTGCAGTATCCTCTTCAGCGGAAAGCGAGTGACAACTGTGATCTCATGTGCCTGGAAGTAATGGCGCAGCTTTCTCGAGGCCATGAGGAGGCCGAAAAGCAATTTCTGCACACCGTAGTACCTTGACCTAGCCCCTTGTAGAAGGGAACTGACAAAGTAAACCGGGCGCCCACCATCCTTTTCTCGCATCTTCTCATGTGTCTAGATCCGTCCTTGTCGGGACCAGAGCTTGCCGGTGAAGCCCCTACTTGTCGCTGGATGTGTCCGCCATGGTTGCTAGCTCATCATCCGCCTCCCTCTCTCACATTAACGCAGCACTAACCACTTGATTGGTTGCTGCTATATATAGCGTAAACTTCTCTTGTGGCTTAGGTGCGACAAGTGTTGGAGTGGAGGATGTGTACCTCTTCAAGTCCTCGCAGCTGCCTCCGCTTCCGGAGTCCATTGCATCGGACCTGCCTTTTTCAAGATTCTGAAAAATGGCAGGGCGCGCTCAGCAGATCTAGAGATAAACCTGCTGAGAGCAGCTACGCAACCGGCAAGCCTTCGTACATCCTTGACGCGCTTTGGTGCTTCAATCTGCTCAATGGCCTTGATCTTGTCGGGATTGGCTTCAATTCCTCACGAGACACGAAGAACCCGAGAAGCTTACCGGAAGGGACTCCAAACACGCACTTCTCGGGTTGAGCTTGAGGTTGATCTTGCGCAGATTTGCAAAGGTTTCATCTAAATCTTGAATTAGGGTCGCCTTGTCCTTGCTTTTGACCACTATGTCATCCATGTAGGCTTCCACATTTCGGCATTTGCGGCTCAAAAGCATCATGAACTACTCGCAAACGTTGAACCAGCATTCTTTAACCCGAAGGGCATCCAGACAAAACAAAGTATGTGCCACATGGGGTGATGAATGCGGTCTTCTCCTCATCCTCTTCTCGCCATGAAGATCTCGATGATATCCTGAATATGCATCCGTAAATGAGAGCAAATCACATCCGCCATGGAGTCAACAATCTGGTCGATGCGCGGCAAGGGAAATGGGTCTTTGGGACAAGCTTTATTGACATCGGTAAAGTCTATACAAAGCCTCCATTTCCCGTTAGCCTGGCGCATAACCACAGGATTGGCCAACCACGTGGGATGGAGCACTCCTCCGACAAGGCCTCTTTGCTTCCAGTTTCTTGATTTCTTCCGCGATGAACTCTTGACGCTCCACTGCTTGCTTCCTGACTTTCTGCTTGACGGGCCGCGCATGAGGACAAATGGCAAGATGGTGCTCAATTACTTTCCTGGGAACACCGGGGATGTCAGACGGTTGCCACGCAAACACGTCGACGTCACCAGGAAAGCAACGAGCGCGCCTTCCTATTTAGGGTCGAGAGAGGCACTAATGGTGAAGGTACCACCAGTGCCGTCCTCCTTGGCGGACACCTTCTTGGTCTCTGTTGGAGCTGTCATCGTCTTCTTACACTTGCCGGTGGAGCTCGATGGTGCGTCCTCGACGGTAGCGCAGCACTCCGAAGAGGTGCATTTGCCGGAGGGGGCATCAGTGCTCTTGCCGGACTTGGTCTTCTTCTTCCCTCCGGGAGCTTCAGCGGCAAGTGGCTTGCAACTGTCATGCTGCCGCTTCCCGGTAGATCTTGTCGGCGCAGATAAGAGCATCTTTCTTGTCGCCAGGACAGAGATGACACTTATCGGGCCCGGCATCTTCAAAGATATTGTAGGCATAGTGAGAGGCCGCCATGAATTTGGCGAAAGGTCTTTGGGCGACCAAGTATTCCATTGTAAGGCAATGGAAAGTCAACAACATCAAAGGTGACCCTCTCAGTCCTGAAGTTCAGCTCGCTGCCAAATGTTACCGGCAACGTGATCTTTCCCTTCGGCTTGCTCCTTCCCGGATTAATTCCTTGAAAAGTGCTGGTCTCTTCGAGCTCGCCATCAGGAATCTGGAGTTTCTGGAGTACCGCTGAGGAGATCAGATTCAAGCCGGCCCCGCCGTCAACTAGCATCTTGGTGACCTTGAGGTTGCGGATAGTTGGTGAAACCAACATCGGCAAGTACCCGACCGCAGCTTACGCGATCGTGGTGGTCCTCGATATCAAAGATGATAGGCGTGCTGGACCATTTCAGAGGCTTGCGTGACTTGATGGATGGTTCTGCCGCATTGACCTCCCGCATCCACTGCTTGAGCTGGCGGTGTGAGGTATGCAGAGAAGCACCACCGTCAACACACAGGACCTCTGTGGCTTTCTGGAACTCCTGCTCATCGGCCTCGTCATCATCCATGTCTTCGTCATCGTCGTCATCTTCGCCCTTGTCGCCGCTGGGAGGTCTGTCTCCTTGCCGCTGCTTGGCCTTGCCGCTGCATCCTCCCCGCCGGACGTTTCTTGTCGGCTCCTCCAAAGACCTTCCCCGGGCCTTCTCCTTGTCGCGTCGTTCAGATTCAGCCTTCGCTGCTCGACAAGCTGCTCAACCTTCTTGCAGCTCACGGAGGTCATGACCCTTGGTGCGGTGGATCTTGCAGATTACTTGCCGGGCCGTCACCGCTTGTCGGCGGCCGCCACAGATCGGCGATTGGTGCCAGCGGCAACCTCCTTGCCGGAGCTACCAGCCTTGGCTTTCTTGTCGCCACCTCCGTTGCCGGACTGCTCAACAACTAGCGCATCTCTGCCTTTCTTTTTCCTGTTGCCCCGCTGCCGGCTTTTCTTTGCCGGGGCGGTCTCTTCACTATCAGATCCTCCTGCTTCGGTATTCTCTCCGGAGTCTCCTCCTTCCTCAAAGACGTGCACACTTGTCGGCCAGGGCGTATAGCTCACCGACGCCTCTGATTTTGCACATCGCCATCTCCTCCCGCATCTCGCGGTTTTGCACGCTCGATGGAACGCGCTGATTACCATGACGGTGGTGGACGTCTGGGATGTTGTGCCGTACACGGCTGAATCTTTGAATATACTTTGCGCAGGGCTCTCCTTCCTTCCGGGCGAAAGCAGATGAAGGTCGCTTTCTTGGCCATGGGGCTTGTGGTCACCGTAAAGGCGCCGACAAACTGATGGCATTGATCTGCCCAAGAAGATATGGAGTTGTCCGGCAAGTGCATGAGCCAGGACCTGACATTGGGCTTGAGCACCAGCGGGAAGTAGTTGGCAAGGATCTTGTCGTCTCGCCCCCCGGCGGCCTGCACCGCGATGGTGTAAATGCTGAGGAACTCCGACGGATGCGTCTTGCCGTCGTACTTCTCCGGTACGTCTGGCTTGAAGTTTTTCTTGCTGGGCCACTGGACTTCCCGCAGCTCACGAGTGATCGCAGGGCAACCTACCGCATACGGCAAGTCGCCTGGTTCTTCCGGGCGCTGCATGTCGACAGAGGGCCCGGCGCGCTTGTCGGATTGATGTCATGCTTCTCTTCGGTGCTCGATGCGAGTTCGAGCGTCCTCTTGCTGTCGTTCGTGAAGAACTTGGCGCTGATCGCGATGAGCTCGTGGATCTGAAGACGCAGTGGAGTCGCTATCGAGGTGGATCCGGCGAGTCGGCGATCTTGGCCTTCGGGGCGGAGAGTGCATGGTGGTTGCACCCCCACCGGTCTCGTCGCCACCGGCTCGTGTTTGGCAGTCCTGCCGCGGCAGCGATGCACTCGGTTGCCGTGGAGCGTCGCCGTTGGCGGCCGATGAGACTCGAATGGTGGCCTCCACTCATCGACCTTGTCGGCCGTTGGAGGGTAATCCAGAGCGCTTGAGCTCTCGCCAGAGCTTCTGCTGGAGTAGTGGGTGGCGATGGCGAACGGCGCGAGGAGCGGATATGCTCGGACTTCTAACTATGTTAGAAGGAGCAAGATCCCGTCCGGCGACCGTTTCGCTTCGCGCCAAAGACGTTGGCGTGCAAGCTGGTCTTGAACATCCCGAGATCCTCCAGCTCGATCTCGGTCCAACGAGCGTATGGCATTGTGAATGCCATGACGCTGTCGGTCCCGCGCCTCCTGAGACGGGCGCGTTGCATGTACGGACGCCGAGGTCTGCGCGGCCTTGTCCTTGGACTTGGCAGCACTGTGAGCTCCCCCGTCACCGTCCATTCTTCCGCCGGCGTCTACCCCACCACCTGTTTGCTCCGGTGGCGGTGGGTTCGACGCGGACAGGGCTTCTGCCGCCGAAGCCTTCTTCTTCGGTGGCATGTTGACGAAGATGATGAACATCTAGCTCGCGTGGACGCCGAATCAGGTTCACACAACCTCGACGCCTTTACCCGGGCGCGCCAAAGATGTCGGGCAGGCTGATCTCGCCCACGAACACCTATGGGGCCGGCGGACCGAGCCCTTTTGGTTCAAGGGAGGCGGAGGTCGCACGAAGAGCAGATCGAGGCGAAGCACGCGAGAGGTTTACCCAGCTTCGGAGCTCTCCGGAGAGATAATACTCCTACTGCTGCATGTCTAGGTGTATTGCGTTCTTGCTCAGGAGCGCTGAGTGCTACAGTACAGGTGAGCAACTAACGAGACTGAGCCTGGAGGGAACTGATCGACCAACCCCTACTACGTTGTGCATGGGCCTCCTTTTATATGCTCAAGGGGCTCCGACAGGTGGCAACGTAGACGGGGGTACAAATGGAAAAATAGTGGTTGGTACACCTACTTGTACAAAGGTATGTTGTACTATACCTAACCCCGACGGCAGGGGACAAAGGCATTAAATGCCCTTCTAGTCACCCTAACAAAGGCAAACAGGGACCGTCGGGCGCCACCGTTCTCCACGATGGCAAACTTGTCAGCTCTGCAAGCCACCTCGCACCGCTGGCTGCACGGCCTCTCGCCACGCGCTGGAAAGGCCCAGGCGACACGTTAGTGGATGCGCTGGAGCGTGGTACAGAGGTGGTCTGCCGCAGCAAGCGCCTTTCATGTTGTTATCTTGTCGCGCCTAGAAGCTTGTCGCTCATCGGGCCTTCCCGCAAGCTCCTCTTGCCGGGCCTTGTCTTGTAAGTGCTCAGGGTGGCCTTCCCGGCAAGCTCCTCTTGCCGGGGCTTTGTCTCCTATGTACCTTGGGTGGCCTTCCCGGCAAGCTCCTCTTGTCGGGGCCTTGTCTCCCTGGCTTGAATACTTTGTTCTTGAATGACTCCAAAGGAACCACGGAGGACCTTGGCGGTCACCCGGTAAGCCTTGCCGTGGAGGGCTGCAACTGCCCGTGCACAAGTTCGGGATACTAGGGTACCCCTACTCTAGTACACCGACAGGTGGCACAATTTTTTTGATGTGATAGTAAGCATGACTCAATAATGTTGGAAAAGATTCGCAAGTTGTAAATGCAACAAGTAGACCAATAGCAAGATATGGTACACGGAAACACACACGCAAATAGATAATTGGGGTTATGCAACCATGGGTGAGCCAAAATGTGGAATCCATGAAAATGCTCTTTTTGCACAACACTAGAGAGACGCTAGCACGATTGCACAATAGGCATATACGAACTTGTGCACAACCTACTAAGCAAAAATGCCACGACTTCTATCCCAAGTATGCTCTATGTATGATGTTCCGATGATATGATCCAAGATGATTGAATATGACAATCTTAATGTTGTATGATGCTATGGTTCTTGCTTATAAGCTCTTTGCTTATCTTTCCCTTTTGCTTAAAAGCTTGTTTGGCTCTTTGTTGTTTGAGCTCTTTTCTCATGCAATGCTTGACGAACCAAGATAGCAATTATGTATGCGATGACAACTTTGTGACATAAGAGATGATACCAAGATATGCAACACGATGATATTGTATGAATGCTATGGGAAGTATGATCACTAATGTGCACAAGTTATGTTGCCGGCAATACTCAAAGGCTAGTCTCGATGGGTAAGTGACGCGAAAGTAAGGCTATGGGGTTACCAATGCAAATGCAAGAAAGTATGATGATATCACGATACCAAGACGATACCAAGGTGAGGTTGATACCACAATGGTGTAGCCATTCATAGTAGTCCTTGGCGAAGATGAGCGGTGGTGATGTTGATGTCGAACCATCCCTAAGTAGCGGAAACACGTTAGGAAACGGTGAGCCACAACTCAAATTCTCAAAACGAAATGAAACAAAAAGTGACGGAGTAGGTAGTGGTTAAATGGTGGTAGGGTTTGGGTTTGAAAGGGTTTGCGGAAGTTAGGTGGTGGTGGTCGAAGGGGGTATGTGGAGGCATAGGTGGCGGTGGGTAAAAATTGCAGAAAATGCAGGTTCGGCAGAGGAAGCCAGATGATCCGGGCGGATCCGGATGATCCGGGTGGGAAGCCGGATGATCCGGGCGGGTCAACTGCGCTCGGGGATGGCTCGGGATGAACTCGAAAACGGGGTTAAATTCGACGATTTCACGGATTTTGGATGGATTGCGAGGTGGAGATGGTGGGGGAAGGTAAGATCCACTTGCAACACAACAAATTCACGGATCAAAACCAACAAAACTTCATCAAAGCTCACAAATCACAAGAAAAATTTTTGGGGCTATTTTTGTGGTGATTTTCGGATTAGGACAAAAAACAACAAAATCAAGCTAGAAAATGAAGAGGGGAGGCTCCGAAATCGTGATCAACGTGGCTCATGATATCAAGATGATGTAGGGTGAGACACTAAACGGCCGATCTTTCACGAAAGGAGCAGATCCCGTCCAAGAACACGAATAACACGAGGGGGAAACGAGGGAAAACACAAGACAAATCACTAAACCAACAAGATATAGTCACACATATGCTAGATCCTCGAAACACAAGTGCGGATACACGATCCAAAGTCAACAACGGACGATACAAAGGGTAACCGGTTCTTCTCCGTAAGGAGGTCTTGATGGGGCCACCCGAGAGGGGGTCTTGAATCCAAGGGGATCTTCTCCGTAGAGGGGTCGCGGTCTCTCTCGAGGAGATGATCCGTATGGATGAGAAAAAGCTATCCTCACATATGAGCTAAACCAGTGCTAACCCTAGAAAGAGGTGGTGGAGTAGTATATATAGAAGTTGGGGGGCGAAGGGGTACATGGGCCACGGCCCAACATCATGCTCGCAGGCACGGTCCGGATGATACGGGTGTTGGTCCAGATGATCCGGGCTTCGGGGGTCCGGATGATCCGGCCGGGTCGTAGGTCCTGCGGGAGGTCCGGATGTCCGGGTCCTAGTCCGGACATCCGGGTGTGGCCAAATGATCTGGGGCTAGGTCCGGATGATCCGGCTTCAGGGTGAAGCTTCGGGTGTCCTCGGGCTGTGTAGCCGGATCGTCCGGGCCGGGGTCCGGATCGTCTGAGCTGGGGCCGGATCGTCCGGACGGAGGTCCAGATCGTCCGGCCTTCTGCAGACTCAGCCCTTCTTCTTCTCCATCTTCACGTCCATCTTCCTCTTCGGATTCTCCTTGCTCCTTAGCGTCTCCAGGGCTAACTCCTTGGTACCTGAGCATGCACAAAGTCTCTGTTTGAGGTAGTAGCCATGTCTCATGTTCGTCAAAGTGGAATTGTGAGAGGAGAGATGTCACCTCGGTTTCGAGAGCTCTTGCACGTTCTCTAGTCATGGGTCCATTAGGCACTTGGAGAGACGATGGTAGGTCCATGGGGATGACCTTGGGATGCTCCGCATCACCATTGAGCTTGGTCCTCATGGGTTAAAGTATGTGCCTCGTACGGCGATCAAGTCCCAAGCACTTGTGGATTTCATCAATGACTGGACAGAGTTGCAGGTTCCAGAGGAAAAACCAGATAACACCTATTGGACTATTCACTTTGACGGGTCGAGGCAATTGGAGGGCTCGGGGGGTGGAGTTGTGCTTACTTCCCCTCGAGGTGATAAATTTTCTTATGTTCTCTGTTTAATGTTCCCTTGCACTAACAATGCAACTGAATATGAGGCTTTACTACACGGTCTTCGGATGGCTAAGGAGATGAACTTAAGCCGGGTTAGGTGTTTTGGTGACTCGGACTTGGTGGCTCAACAAGTCATTGGTACTTGGGATTCCAAGGATCCACTCATGGCAGCCTATCGACGAGATGTGGATGTTATTACTGGTCACTTCAAGGGTTATCAGGTTGAGCATGTGGACCGGAGAAAGAATGAAGCGGCGGACACTTTAAGCTGTTTAGGTTCTCAACGTAAACCGGTGCCGCCCAATATTTTTCTTGATGTCTTGCATAACCCGTCGGTCAAGCTACCTACAGAGGAGGATTTGGCTATTCCTGACCCGGAGGCTTAGTTGGTGGCGGCTCTTCATGTTATCCCGGATTGGACAGTCTTGTATTTGGCATATATGACTCGGGGCGAGTTACCTGAGGATGAAACTTTGGCCAGGCAGATAATACGGCGGTCCAAGTCAATGACCATTGTCAACGGGGAATTGCATCATTGCAGTGTCACAGGGGCGTTTCAGTTTTGCGTGTCTCCTGAAGAAGGCCGTGAGATTCTGTGTGAGATCCACGAAGGAGATTGTGGTCACCATGCTGGTTCAAAATCCCTGGTAGCCAAAGCTTTTCGTCACGGCTTCTATTGGCTGATGGCTCATGCTGATGCTGAGGACTTGGTTAAGAAGTGTGACGGTTGTCAGAAGTTTTCACGCCGAGCTCATATTCTGGCTCAGGAGTTGAGGATGATTCCTATCACTTGGCCGTTTGCAACTTGCGGGCTGGATATGTTTGGACCCTTTAAGAGGTCCAAGGACAAGAATACCCACCTTTTGGTGGCGGTTGATAAATTCACTAAGTGGGTGGAGGCAGAGCCAGTCAGTAAGTGTGATGCAGCAACGGCGGTTCAATTCATGAAGAAGGTGATTTTCCGGTTTGGCTTTCCACACAGCATCATAACAGACAATGGCACTAATCTCTCTAAGGGTGCTATGAAAGAATTTTGTCAACAAGAGCATATCCGGCTTGATGTGTCGTCAATTGCTCACCCCAATCTAATGGTCAAGCTAAGAGAGCCAATCAAGAGATCTTGAGAGGCATCAAGCCCCGGCTTATGGTTCCTTTGCAGATGACGCCGGGTTGTTGGGTGGAGGAGTTTCCTTCCGTGTTATGGAGCATTAATACCACCCCCAACAGATCTATGGGTTACACGCCTTTCTTCATGGTTTACGGAGCAGAGGCAGTTCTCCCTAGTGGCATCCGGCATGACTCGCCTCGCATGGCGGATTATGTTGAAGCGGACAATGAAAAAACATGTCAAGAAGCACTGGACCTATTAGATGAGAAGCGGGACACAATGGCGGCTCGGTCAGTGATTTACCAGCAATATCTGCGGCGTTACCACAGCCGCCGGGTTAAAACTAGAACTTTTCAAGAAGGCAATCTGGTGCTCCGGCTTATCCAGGATCAGACTGACATGCACAAGTTATCCACCATGGGAGGGACCCTTTGTGGTTAGCAACAATCTGAACAACGGGTCATACTATCTTATCGATGTTCGAGAGCAAAAAGACTCATGTAAATCGGAGGAGGAGACCCACCGGCCATGGAACATTGTTCATCTTCGGCCTTACTACACCAGAGCCACAGGCTCCCCTTATGTACATATTTTTGACAATGTATATATTCTGATCAATATAATAAACCGACATCCCTGCTAAAGCGGGGCCTCTGTCATTCTTTCTCAAAAAGTTTTTTGGTTACATGGGGGCTTCCGGCTTATGCATGAAGTTATAATTACCCTTTGAACCGGCTGATAAGCCAACTGAAAAAAAAAGTTGGGGCTTACTACCCAGGTTAAAACGGGCCAAAGAGAGTCTGTTAAAGATAGCTCAAACATAGGTACCCCTTGGGCACAACCCATAATATCATTTGGGGGCTTGGTCGTATTCGAACCATAGCTACACCTCTTGATTGGCATAAGGCCACCAGGGAAATCACTTGGTTGCTTGGTCGTATTCGAACCATAGCTACACCTCTTGATTGGCATAAGGCCACCAGGGAAATCACTTGGGGGCTTGGTCGTATTCAATCCATAGCTACACCTCTTGATTGGCGTAAGGCCACCAGGGAAATCACTTGGGGGCTTTGGTTGTATTCGAACCAAAGCTTAAACCCTCTTAATTAGTGCAACACCACAATTATGATTATTTAAATCCTTCTTGATTTTTTAGGTTTATAATGCTATATGAGTATAAGTTACCGATGTTTATTAACCCGGCCTGGCTTTGACTATAACTCACCCGTGAGAGGTTAACTAATATCCGCAGTTTATTGATCCGGCCTGGTTCCGTTCATAAACCGACAGACAGATGATAATTACCAGTAGTCAAGTTTTGGGTTATCACCCTTATTATACTGGCTTGCTAAACTAGCAGTGTGATAAAATATCACAGGACATTTTTATTTATTAATTGCAGGAGTAGATTCCAGAGTGCTAAGTATCATAAGCAGACATAGCATATCTTAACATGGCGGATTAACAGTATCATGCAAAGTAGATATGCACGATGGCATAGTAGACCAAGCGTTTAAACTAGCCTATTACAAGGCGCTTTGATGCCCAAAAGGATAATTGTTTTCAACAAGTGTTGCAGAATGCAGAAGCTAAACCAGCCCCCGGTTTATGAATCTTCGCCGGGCTGACTTGAAGGTTGTGGATCATCCTGCGCCGGTTCGTCCTCCTCCTCTCCACCAAGTGGCTGGAAGTCAATGGTTGCCCAATTGATCCCAGTTAGGGCCTTGAATACAGCTTCATCACTTATAAGTGTGGAGGGTTCAACAACAGGGGCGTAGGTATGCTTACGGATTGGTGGGATAAGATTTTGCACATCATAAGTTGGCGCATTAACCCGTCTATTGTCGGCGTCGTAAATCGACTGGTAATGAGAAAGATCGGTCTCTTCAGCCAATTTTCTAGCCAATGGGCGCATTTCGTTCGTCAAGGCTCGGAGATCATCATTATCGAAGTCTGTCCCGTCCTCCTTTATGCTCGGATGGCCGTTTCCCACGTTAGCCGGATCAAGATCTGGTATCCATGCTTTAGCCTGGGTTAGTGCAGTCAAAGCACCTGCTCTTGCAGCTGATCTTTTTTACTCTTCAAACTGGGCAGGCATCATCGATGGCCTCTCTAATGTTTCCTTGATCAAGGTTGGGGGCGGTTTGTTATGAGAGGCGGTACAGATGATCCGTTGTGCGCCGGTATATAATTGCTCTATAAGAGTATAGGCATCTTTTACTTTCTTCTACATGTCAGAGCCAAGATGATTAATGCGAGAGCCTGCATCATCACAAACATTGGTAAACGAGGCAGTTTATGGGATAATACATGTTTAAAGATTAGGAAGAGGCTCTTTACCAAAAATAGCAGAAGTCATGGCGTTTATTTGCCGCTTCAAGCCAGCAGCTCCTCTGTTACCGGATTAAGGGCCGCTTCAGCGTCTTCAGCCCTCTTTAGCAGTGTTGCTTTGTCTATATCCCAGATAGCCCGCTCGCTTTTGAAGCTTTCCTTTAGATTTTCCATGGCTGCTAAGGCACTGGTCGGCTCCTCTTTAGCATTGCAAGCTTCTGCCAGCTGGGATTTGATATTTTCTTGAAGGTCGGTGGTTTGGGATTCTTTTTTGCTCGGCTCAGCCTACAAAAGACATGCAATTTATGAGTTAACAATACATATTTGAAGTACCAAGCACATAACAAGTTATACGCTTGGCACTTGGGGGCTAATGCCTTATTTGCTTCTTATCAAAAAGCTTTTACAAGTTCCAAGCTCAATACAAGTATTATTCTTGGCACATGGGGGCTAATGCATATTTGCTCAAGTTAACACTATGGATTTTCCTCCATCAATCAGCTTGGTGGTCAATTGGTTTACAAAGATGTTCAATAAGAAGTTTTGCACCTTATAAGGCAAAAGTCCCGGTTCATCTTGAAAAGATGAACCGACCCTTGGGGGCTACGAAGGAAAAGTTGAAGTATTACAAAGTCCCGGTTTATATTGGTATTATAAACCGGCCCTTGGGGGCTATTGGAGTTGATATTATAAATTGGATATAAGGGAAGAATAATTATGCAGAGTTAACAGTATTTACCTCATATCGCTCCTTCATCATGTTCACTAAACCGGCTTCATAGTCGCGGCTTGTGTACAGGCGGTTTAAAAACCCAGAGTGGATATCTTGGGCGCTGAGGTGGGCATAGCTTTCCAAGTCTGTTTTTCACTTACCCTTATCAACAACAGAGATTTCTTCTTTGGCACTGTGTTTTGACAGAACAGTGGGGTTGCCAAGAGTTGTGTAGCCAAAGCCAGTAACTACAACATCATCCGCTTTATCATCAGCAACTTTGACTGGGCTTGGCGGTTTATCAGCAGTTTTGGCTGGACTTGGCGGGTCAACAGCATGACCAGTTTGATCATTTTCCATCTGTTCAGCAAAGAATTCATGATCTTGCGGTGGCGGATCATCAGGAATAACGTCAGCATTTGGTTCAAACTGTTATTGAGTCTTTTCTGGATCTGCTGCCGGGTTATCATTAGCCGGTTTATTCAACTTGGCCTTTTTGCTGGGTCTGGGCTTGGCACTGAAAAGAACAAACATAAAGGTTAGTGTAGTGAGCAAACATAAGGTATTAAGGGTTAGTTTAAACAGACTCACCCAGGAACCGTTTTGAGGGTTGGAAGTTGCGTTTCTATTGATTCTCTATAAGAGGAATGGGAAGTTCCCTGATAATTTGAATCAGACAGATTAAGAGGTTGCCGGAAATAACCTGCCTTAGGATAACGTGTGTCAGAAGTGTAAGAGACCTCTGGGCGATGTTTACGAACCGACGTGTTCGGTAAACCAGAAGAAGTTACCACATGGCCGCTATGACGGGTTGTGCGGCGAGCTTCATGTTGCTGTTTCTTCAAAAGAAAGTTTGGATCCATGTGAGCAAGAGGGTGGGAAAATCTTACTTTCCGGTTTGCTTGACGGGTTTTCAGAGTTGGCAGAGGTTCTGAGCTGGAGAAAAGAATAATTACCTCTGCGTCCCCAGCTTGGCTAGCCTCTGCGTCCTCCTGATAACAATCATTATCAATAAGATGTATGAATAAGGAACCAAGTGAATCAAGTTCTACCTCTGACTCGTGATTTTCATCGTCATCATCAAAGTTTAAGTCAGTGGAGTCCGCGGTTCTCTTTTTGGCAGGCTTCTTGGTGACCTTAGTCTTGACACGAGGGGTTTTTGCTGGTTTATCCTGCCGCTTCTTCTTCCAGAACGGATCATCACCCTATCAAAGATTGACAATTTTTTTAAGGGAATATTAAAAAGGGTCGAACAAAAACAAGAGTTACGCAATTCTTGCAGCTGGCGGTTTATTGGAAACATAGAAAGGACTAAGCGCTGTTTTGTTGCATTCCGCCACCGGTTCATCTAGCATCTTCTTAACGGCTTCAGTAATTTCAGCGTCAGTCAGCTGAATGTTAATATGCCGTTGGGGATATTTTACGTCCCCTGTGTATTCACACATTAAACCTGGGCGACGGCTTAGAGGCAAGATACTCCAAGAGACCCAGCAACGGACAAAGTCGATGCCTGTTAAACCGTTCACCACAAAGGCTTGGAGCTTCGAAAGATGTGGTGCATACTTGGCTCATTCCTTTGCGCTGAGTCGTTGGGGAAATGGATGTGTATTGGTAAACCGGTGAGCACAATAACCCGGCAGAGGATTCTCGTCAGCTGGAGACGTATCTCGACAATAGAACCAAGTCTGATTCCAGTCTTTGGGGGGACTATGATGCTTGGCGTGAGGGAAGCTAACATCTTTCCTTTTTTGAATCGAAACCCCTGCAAGTTCAGTATTGGGCCCATCCATAAATTCAGTACGGTGGTTTAAATAGAAGAAGTCTCTGAATAGTTCAACGGTAGGTTCTTCTTGCAGATAAGCCTCGCAAAACACTTGAAAATTGCAAATATTGGACACAAAGTTAGGTCCAATATCTTGAGGGTGGAGTTGGAAGCTATGAAGCACATCACGGAAATTTTTTGATCCGGGAGGGCTAAACCCTCGACTCAGATGATCAACGAACACTATAACTTCTCCATCCTTGGGCTCAGGAGGATTTTCTGGAACAGGGACTCTCCGGTGAATGACTTCCTTTTTCGCTAAAGCACCGGTTGCGACGCACCCGTTCAGTTGTTCTTCCGTAACCCGGGAGGGAACCCAGTTGCAAGCATAAAAAGACTTGGCCATTTTATTCGACAACCTGAAAGAAGGTTTGTGCCGGTTTGAGGCTCATGATTGACAAGCATAAAGCGTCACAGGTTAAGAGACAAAAAGTGTTAAAGCATGCATAATTATTAAACCGGAGGTTGATGTTGTTAGAATTGCAACGAGGAGCAGTTGGCGGTTTAAAAGGGGACTAATGGTACCTACCGGTTTATTATTTTCTAAAGATAAACCGCCTATGCAGATATTGAGCATAAAGATCGGAAGTTGGAAAATGGTTAAGTGCTGAAAAATAGTCTTCCCAGATTCATATTGCAAATCTGGATCTACCGCGTGTCAGAAAATGGACAAATATTCAGGTTTAGAAATTCTGGTACTTGAACAGTTGAAGGATCGAGATGGGTTTTTCTACTTAAACGAGATGCATTGATGGAAAAGAAGGGATACGGCTATCGCTGTACAGGATAAATATCAAGGTTTGAATCAAGGAGCTACTGCACGGCGACGAACACCGACGAACTCCGATGAACACTGAAACCCTAATGACAGATCTATGGCGGAAGGAAAGAAGACTTACCGATGCTGATGGAACAACGGAGAGTCGCCACAATTTTCTGGCGTGTTCAGGGTGAAGCAGCGGCTGGAGTTGAGGTCGAGGACGAAGACTTAGCGGTGGCGGCTGAGCTTTAGCACTAGGTCAATGCGAGGAAGAAGATGAGGCGAAAAGGCATGAAGGGGGAAAGTGAAAGGGACCCTCGGCCCTATTTATAAGGCGAGTGGATAAGTGACACGCGCGGGAATCGATGAGCCCCAAATTGGATATGTGACAAGGCTGTCACCTCGATTTTCGGAGGCCCATTAAAGAAGATGATGTATATATGGTTTTTTAATAAACATGTGACGTCATGGCGGTTTACCATGATCTCGGGAGATGACGTCATGGCGAGTTGCAAGGCTTTCGCAAAGGTATTGAAGGAGGAATTTCCCTAAGTGTTGAAGATTGACATGAACAAGTTCAAAAAAACCTGGGGCCTAATGTTGGGGATATAACTATTGAGGATAAACCAACCAGGAGGGGCCGGGTTATGCTCACAGTGGTTTACCCGTATTTTGAAGCCCATGAAGACATGGAGGATGGCGCTTTATGAAGAAGACTTAGCAATAAGGCCCAAAGCCCAAAGGCGGATTATGGCCTGTAGATATAAACCGCCATATGATATATGACTTGTGTTGTAAGATAGGAAAGGGTAGAAACCTAGCCGGACACGTTTATGAGTCGGCCGGGATTCTGTAAACCGTCGGGCGTCAACCTATGTATATAAAGGGACGACCTGGCGATGGTTTAGGGACAAGAAACATCAGATCGAGAGCCAGGCTTAGCGTATTCGCTCCCTGGTCATCGAAACCCTAGCAATATCAACTCAAACTGGATTAGGCCTTTACCTTCACCACAAGGGACCGAGCCAGTATAAATTCCTCGTGTTCTTTGTCTCCATTAACCCCTTTAAGCTAACCTATCGCGATGGCTCCACGTATAAGTCCTCACACTAGGAAATCTGTCGTGACAATTCCACGACAGAACCAGTAGCTTGGTGAAGATGATGATTTGGTAGACCAATTCCAACTGCTGTGACAGTTGTACGTCTGGTTGGAGCGGCTAGGTATTTAAACATGAGGACACACAGTCCCGGACACACAGTCCTCACCGTATTCTCCTTGAGCTAAGATCACACAGACCTCGCCCAATCACTCGTGGTAAGTCTTCAGGTGACTACCAAACCTTCACAGACTTGGTCACTCGGCGATCCACAATTCCTCTTGGATGCTCTTGACCATGACGCCTAACCGTCTGGAAGATGCACAATCTTCAAAGGTAACAAGTGTCGGTTCCACACAGGAACAATTGCTTCAGTGATGCTCAATCACTTTGGGTTTTAGGTGTTTGGGTTTGGGTTTTTCCTCACTGATGATTTTCTCTCAAAGTCCTCGGAGGATGGGACGCTCTAAATGAAAAGTGTCGGTTTCTCTCGGAGCAGCCAACCAACTAGTGTTTGTAGGGGGCGGCTATTTATAGCTTAGGAGCATCCCGGCATGATAATACATAAATTCCCTTCAATGATATGACCGTTAGGTGGATAAGATATTTGGGGTAGCTGGCGCGTAGCACATCAATGGTCGGAAATTTGAGCTCTCAAATTCCTCAGGGCTATCATGTACCGCAGTTGTAGGCAATCCGTACTGGCGAATTCCTAACTCCTCAGTTAGAACAAATTCCTCAGAGACCAGACGATCTTCGCTCTGTCACTGAAGAAATTGACTGAACTATATGAGATTTCCAATGGCTTCACTCGAAAGGATTTGGTAGGTGTGGGATTTGAGATGAGCATCACTTGGAAAGTGTTTCCTTAGTTTTACCTCGACTTCCTATAATAGTACGGTGTTTCCTATGACTCAAGAAAGAGAAAATGAAACTACGAAAACAAAAGTCTTCACGTTTCATAATCCTCGCATCAATATCAAAGTCTTCAAGGTCACACCAATTTCCTCATTTTCAAAGTCTTCAAGAAAACCAAAGTATTCAACTGAAGACTTTCATTTTTAGGGGTCAACTTTCTTCGTAAATATGAAACTCCTCAAAGACTTATAGAACCTGTGTACACTCACAAGCACATTAGTCCCTTAACATATAAGTCTTCAATACACCAAAATCACTAAGGGGCACTAGATGCACTTACATAATTGTTGCCTAAAAAGATGCGTCCTCACTAGTTTTTTCATGTCATATGGCATGGTAAGACATAAGTTGTCATGGTTTATCATACGAGCAGTGTGTGTTTGATGAAATAGAGTACTTATTCGACAACTGTGCACCGACATATACATAGGGTTTGTAAGGCTGGTTATGTACTTGTAAATACTGTTGGTGCTACCCCACTTGTAAGAAGTTGTTTAAAACATGACACATTGGCTCAGCTCGATTCAACACTAGAAAAGTCGGCCATCGACCAGCTAACAATCAATACTCAGTTGTCTCACATATATGCAACTAGGCATCATGTAACAATCAATACTCAGTTGTTATAGTGGTTCATGAAGTTAACTGAGGCCACAATGTAAATTCTAAAATTCACACGCTAGTCCAGCATTCAGGTGGAACATTCACATTAAACTCGGCTTCATAAAATACTTGAAAAGCATAAGTTCAACAATTTTATACATCTCAATTCATAGAACACAACCAACATTTACTAGTTCACGGCCAAAGACAAAGTTGTGAGAAGGTTTACAAATCAGGAAAAATCAAGCAAGGCTAGCCTCCCAAGGAAGGCTTTAACTTCCCGGACTTCACTCTGGTTTTTCTTGTTTCCACCATCCAGGGTTAGGTTTGCTCATTCCAAAATAACCAATTATAATTGTGTTCACACTTGCAATATTGAACTGAACCATGTAGTGGACTAACCATTTGAACTTCTTGTGAAGTTCCACTAAATTTAAGCACCACTATTTGCAGAAATAAGCAGACACAATTCCTATTGTCTGCGCACCTGTCCCAAAAACCTCCATGCAGTTGTGCCATCTAATCCTCTGTCCATCCTTGATCTGGGAAAAAGTGCATTCCTGACTAGGATGCAGTTGTGTTCACTCGTCCCTGCACTGCAATCAGGAAGTAAACGTATGAATCAGCTTCTTTTAGATTACGTTGGTCATTCTACCTAGTTACTACCAATGTAGGAATACCTGGAACACGGGTGGTTAGACGACGACAGCTAGGAATAGCCATCTCATTTTGTGCAGTTCTACTAAAACTAAGGTGTGTACTTCTAATTGCACAAATAGAAACAATATGGAGACGAACATCCCTGTTTGCGCAAATATGAAACATGTTTATTTAAGAAGTGACTGTTATTTGCAATGGCATATGATTAACGGCAGCATATGTTGTGTTATAATTGGCACTACATTCACAGTATGAAAAAGTGCCATTAAGTAAGAAGTAGCATCACATCACATCAACACTGCCACTAAATTAACATGCAGAATAATAGCATTAGTACTACTGTCATGAGAGTATCATATGACAATAAAAGTGCATTCAAATTTGTGCAGTTCCACTGGGATGAAGCAATGTTAGAGGTGTGAGATTTAAGTGTAACTGCAAAAACACAATTCATGAAAAATAAAGCAAGACAGAAGAACTTCATAAAAGGTGGTGTCATTGCTTTAATTTATCGACGACGCTATACTGACAATGGCATTACTTAATAGTGACATTAGGTGGCATTGCTTCAATCTATCGACGGTGCTATATTGACAACAGCATTACTTAATAGTGACATTAGGTGGTATTGCTTCTTGCTTCATGTGATTTTACGTTAACGGTAGCGATAAGGGCATAGGGACAGCAAGGGCATAAAGTGGTGATGCAGATGTGGTTGTCAAGGGCGGCAAACATTCAGGGAGAATGCCTGCATTTGTCCCATTTTTTATCTCCTCGGTGACATTTTCCTATGTGAGTAGAGGAAATCTAGACTTGCTCATTCTCATTTGCGTTGTCCCCCCAACTTCCCTCACTTTTTTCCTATTTCAACCAAGAGATAGGTCCACTTCCCCCCATCCTTCGCCATCCACCCCGCTTTCTTCCCCTTTTCCACCAAGAGACCGGTTGGGTAGCCAGTATCTACTACTTTCCCCTGTTTGCTCTTAGAACCAAGTCCTAGATTCATGCTACAGGTTTCCCACTTTGTTCCTGTTTGAACCAAGTCTTATATTTGAATGTGTGAACTAGCTTTACCTTTAATAATAGCAAAAGTCCAGGTGGCCTTGGAACAGCTGACAGAAGTAGAAAAAGATCCACATGCAGCCACGTGCACTATAAAAAAAGACACATCTGTTACATTATGGGCCGAACGAATTTTTTTCTGTCATGCTTATGACACTTCTATGATGATAATTATGACAAAAACACGTATCATCATAGATGTGGTGGGCTCCTACTTCTATGACAAAAAATCATGACAGAAAATGGGCTTTTCCTCCTGGGCGGGCTAGAGAAGCACCTACATGACATTCTTTGGGCCGTCCATGAGGGAAAAAATCATGGTAGAACCGAGGGCGAGGAAAATATCAGGGAGTTCCGGTTACGATGGGTGGTCGGGGACAAACAATGCATGGAGGTTTGCGTGTTTCTCTTGTACACGTATGCGCGTGTGTGCGGTGAGGCATTGGGCTCTAACTGAACATGAGCGATCACACTGCTAGCTATGTTACTAAACACGAGCAATCGATCCCTTGGATGTTAAATGAACCCAAGCGATTCATTCGCTGCTCACTGAACCCGAGAGATTCCTTCGCTCCTGCTGCTAACTGAACCCGAGCGATCGATCACTGCTGCTGCTTACTAATGTCGATCGAGCCCCCATGCGAGACGTTGCCAGGCGGTGTTGGGTTGTCTCTCGATAAACAATGACCGTTGCTACCGTGCGCACAGTATGTAGAACGAGTCGAGTAATGGTGAGTCGAGCCGGTTGACTGGCTGTGGGTGAACACTTCTCGGTGGGGTTTGGATGAACAGGACCCCGTGGTAGTAGTCCGTTGCTGCTGGATGAATAGGACCCCGAGGAAGGCCACGACACCCAAGCCGGTTGGGGGTGGAAGAACAGGACCCCGTGGAGGCTGGATGAACAGTGGCCCATGGATGAACAACAACTGGTGGAGGCTGGAGGAAGTCGATGGTGGATGAACAGTGGCAGGTGGAGGCTGGAGCGAGGCAGTAGACAGTGGATGAACAGGACCCTATTTCGACAATAGGCTCTCAAACAGAAGTACGTTTCCTCCGTTTTGCGGTACGCCACACCCCTCCTGATCAACAAGACCCCGTTTCGACCTTAGGCCCTTGAACAGAAGTCTGTTTCCTCTGTTTTGCGGTACACCAGACCCTTCACCATGAACAGGACCCTGTTTCGACCGTACGCGGTCGAACAGAAGGGTCGTTTCCTCCATTCTGCGGTACGCCATACCTCGTTTTGGCTGTTCCATCCAAGTAGGTTGGCTCCCGATGAACACGGCGTATACCTACCCAGTAGGTTGCCTCCCGATGAATACGATGTTGTTTCCTCCGTTTCAACCTAGCCGGTTGGCTGCCGATGAACAGGATGACGTCGTTGTATGTGTTCGAGACCCCGCCCGTATGTACGTATGTAGCCGTATTTACTTTCTTGCAGCGTGGTTGTACGTATGTGTGTATGATATAGACGGGACTGCGTGACATGCTACACCCACGCCTCTACTACGACTAGTGCCACTCCTTACTCGGCCACAGTTCATCGCTGCAGAGAGACCGATCGACCAGTATGTACGTACAAGTTCGCGACCAGATAGACAACGCTAATACGCTTCGACCGGGTGGGTCCCAGCTGTCTGGGAGGATAAGGACGCGCTTCCTTGTGTGCGAAGATATAACTGGTGGGTTCCAGCTGTCAGGGGGAAGAATCATTTTTTGCCCGTAATAAGGACACACTTCCTTGTGTGCAAAGATGTAGCTGGTAGGTCCCAACTGTCAGGGGGAGAAAACATTATTTTTCAGGGTAAAAAGGATGTAATTGCATGCATGTGTCCATGGGCGTGGTGCGTTCCCACTAACAACCTCTCCACATACAATCATCTTCCGATGACTCTCGTTTGTTGACCATGTTGACCACACCATGTCGAGCGCACCAGGGCCGGTGGACGAGGCGAGGTCCCAGACTGGAATGACCCAGAGATGGGGAAGGCGCGGCACTGGAGTCGCAGATGGAGAGGAGTCGGAAACTTGACTGGTTTGGGTGCGCAACAACACTGCCGCCCACGGGAGACAATAGAAAGATCAGAGGTTGAAGAAGCAACACGGCTGTTGGATTAACATGCAACAGTCCAGCTGCTAGAATCATTTGTTGATTAAGTTGATAAAGCCCTACGTACGCGTCAGCTTAGTAGGTTCACAAGTCAGCCATAAATCTGTCGGGTCCCAGCTGTCATCAGGAGCAATAGTTTTTTTTGCATAACAAGGAGGCACTTCCTGTCATGCAAAGATACAGCCGGTGGGTCCCAGCTGTCAGTAGGAGCAATCATTTTTTCGCGTAATAAGGAGGCACTTGCTTGTGTGGGTCCCTATTGTCAGCCTCTCCACTTACATCCCTCTTCCGATGGCTGTTGTTTGTTGACCACGCCGCGTCGAGAGCACCAACGCGGTGGACGACAACGAGGCCCAGGAAGGGAACGACCCGGAGCCGGCGAAGCCACATCAGCGGATGCCCTTGTTGGCGGGAGTACGAGGGCTGACTAGTCGGCTGTGGGGTGAAGCTACCGTCACTGGAAAATAACAGGACGTGCGGGTGGGTATAAGGATGGCCTGACCAGTGGTGGGAGTAGGGTGGGCCGGTGAGGCCTGCGCGGCAGCAAAGCCGACCACGGAAGGAGGGAGTAGGCAGTCCCACCGGCGTTGGTTTGAGCGGCTGGAGCAGGAAGAGCAGATATTGAAGAAACACGACGGCTGTTGGGTGGACGTCCAACAGTCACTGCTCTCGTGTGTTTACTAAGTTTACAAGGCCTTGCGTGCACGTCAACCTTTTTTATGAAAGCGTAAACGTTAACCTTTTTTCAGTAAAGCGTACTCGTCAACCTATAGTAGGCTCACAAGTAAGCCTCGGATCTGTGGAAAACAGCATTCATCCCATCTGCGATTATTTGTCATAATTTACAGCCCATTTGCTAATTCTTCAGGATTTTTTGGAGCCCGTATTCTTTTTGTTAGCATTACAACCCATATTGTTGCCACCGTTAAAAAATTATACGAAATTTTGCATATTTCGGTGCGGTCCAAACTATTGTTAATCCTGAAATTTTAATTCACATTCAAACTAATTTGTAAACTAAATTTATATCAATATAAAATCTAAATAATTGTCCATGCATAAAAATCAATGGAATTTAAAATCTTGAAATGAAAAAAAGAAATTTGAAACTAATTATCGGTTTGATGTGTTCTAAAAATGTACAACCCATTTCTCATTACTGATAGCCCATTTTTTGGGCAAGCCGAATGAAACTCTCCTCGTTTTGAAAGATTTGCAGCCTAGCAGGGCTGACGAAAGCAAGTAGGCCTCGGTTGGGTATTATGCAAAATAACAAAAAATAACTAGGCTAGCCATTTTCAGAAAGAAAAAAAACTACTGGGCTGATCTGGTGGTAAACATAAAATAAAATGCTAGCTAGACAGGCCAGAGTGCCCCGCACAGCCCAGTTGACACCCTGCTTCCGTCTAAAATACAAAAAGAACTGGGCGAGCTGCGGGGTCCCTGGTGTCAGCCGCCCGTTGTGCAATTCTCCCATTTATTAACTACGTTGACAATGGCATGGGACATAGATGTCAGAAATCCATTAGGAGGAACCATTTTTTGTCTTGAAATAAGGAGGCACTTGCTTGCGTACTGCCATGACCCTGGTGGGTCCCTGCTGTCATCCTCTCCATGTACAATCATCTCCTGATTATGTACGTGTCAACCTAGTAGGCCCACAAGTTAGCCTCTAAACCTGTGGCGGACAAATACAACCCATTTAAAAAAATAACAGCCCATTCCATACGTTCAAACGAAAAGTTCAACATTTAGAGCAAAATAACAGGTATGATCTAGATATAGAAGATTGAACTTCCATGCTGACAACCATCATAGCCAAGTTAACTATCTACTCCCACTAATACTCTAGTAGTGTACAAGTACTAACTTACTCTTAGCTAACTAGATGATGCTAAACACAGGCACCGACGTCCTCCTCCTCATCTCAGGCTTGTCAGAGGTGCGATAGGGTGCGTTCCTTGCACGCATTGGCCCTTTCCATGCCAGCGTGGTCCACCAAAGCTTCGGCTTCCAAGCGGGAAACTCACTTGACGTGCTGGTAGTAAAATTTGGCGTCATGAACACGTGCGTGCCTGACAGCCTAAAGGGCTGTTTGCGAGGCACCGACCTCCATTTATTTAGCCCAGTTGCGGGCGCTCTGCTCGCGACTCAGAGCGTCGGTGCGCTGCTGCTCCATGCCCCGCTGTCGGCACAAATCGTCGATACGCTGCCCTCCGTCAGGCGGTTGCGCTCCAAGAAGTCCGCATTCTCCGCACTGCCATCTAAAGACCGATAGAATGTCTTCTCCCTCTGTTTGCCTTCTGTTGAAAAACAAAACACTAGTTCCGGTGGTGACCGCCTCCGGCGTCGCCTATTGCGGACGAGCGGGGGCATGACGGAGGTGGCGAGAGCGAGGGCAAGTGGGGAGCGGCGTCGGGATGGTGGGGCCTTATGAGGATAGGGTGAGTTGGGTGACGGTGCCACCGGAGAACGCCAAGAACCAGTAATTATAGGTGGAAGGTAGGTGAGCCAGCGTGTCGTGGGAAACACGACGGTCATCAGAATTCAATGCATAAGCAGGCATCGCTTAGCGCGCCAGATTCCCATGGAAAACTAGAAGAACTAAAATTATGACTGTGTCGACCCGTCTCGTCTTGTTAGTGGTGCGTCCCGTCCGTGCTGGGTCGCACATCAGCATGACGGTCAAACGAGTGAGCTCGATTCATCCAGATGAGGTACGTGTGTGATCCACTGGTTATTCGCGTAGGATCGAGTCGATTGGATAGTGTAGGTGTAGGATCACAATAGCTAATGAACATTCGCTGGGAGATAAGGCATTTGTGAACATTTTTGCTCGCAGTTTCTACAGATTTGCATGGCCTTTTCATCATAACAACATGTCAGTTTCTTCAGAGGTAGGCATTTTTATTCAAAAAACTGCCACCTTCGGATGTTGCGTGATACGTCTCCGTCGTATCTACTTTAACAAACACTTTTGCGCTTGTTTTGGACTCTAACTTGCATGATTTGAATGGAACTAACCAAGAATGACGCTGTTTTCAGCAGACTTTCCATGGTGTTATTTATGTGCAGAAACAAAAGTTCTCAGAATGACCTGAAACTCCACGGAACGTCTATTTGGAAATAATAATAAATCCTTGCAAAAGATGACTACCAGGGGGCCCACACCCTGTCCACGAGGGTGGGGGGCGCGCCCTCCCCCCAACGGCGCGCCCCCTACCTCATGGGCCCCTGGAGCTCCTCCGACCTCAACTCCAACTCTATATATCTGCTTTTGGGGAGAAAAAAATCAAGGAGAAGAATTCATCGTGTTTTACGATACGGAGCCGCCGCCAAGCCCAAAAACCTCTCGGGAGGGCTGATTTGGAGTCCGTTCGGGGCTCCGGAGAGGGGGATTCATCGCCGTCGTCATCATCAACCATGCTCCATCACCAATTTCATGATGCTCACCACCGTGCGTGAGTAATTCCATCATAGGCTTGCTGGACGGTGATGGGTTGGATGAGATCTATCATGTAATCATGTTAGTTTTGTTAGGGTTTGATCCCTAGTGTCAACTATGTTCTGAGATTGATGTTGCTATGACTTTGCTATGCTTAATGCTTGTCACTAGGGCCCAAGTGCCATGATTTCAGATCTGAACCTATTATGTTTTCCTGAATATATGTGTGTTCTTGATCCTATCTTGCAAGTCTATAGTCACCTACTATGTGTTATGATCCGGCAACCCCGAAGTGACAATAATCGGAACCACTCCCGGTGATGACCATAGTTTGAGGAGTTCATGTGTTCACTATGTGCTAATGCTTTGTTCCGGTACTCTATTAAAAGGAGGCCTTAATATCACTTAGTTTCCATTAGGACCCCGCTGCCATGGGAGGGTAGGACAAAAGATGCCATGCAAGTTCTTTTCCATAAGCACGTATGACTATATTCGGAATACATGCCTACATTATATTGATGAATTGGAGCTAGTTCTATGTCACCATATGTTATGATTGTTACATGATGAACAACATCCGGCATAGTCCTCCATCACCGATCCAATGCCTACGAGCTTTTCACATATTGTTCTTCGCTTATTTACTTTTCCATTGCTGCTGTTACAATCACTACAAAACACAAAAAATATTACTTTTGCTTCCGTTACTTTTGTTACCGTTACCACTACTATCATATTACTTTCTTAAGAAACACTTTGCTGCAGATACTAAGTTATCCAGGTGTGGTTGAATTGACAACTCAGCTGCTAATACTTGAGAATATTCTTTGGCTCCCCTTGTGTCGAATCAATAAATTGGGTTGAATACTCTACCCTCGAAAACTGTTGCGATCCCCTATACTTGTGGGTTATCAAGACTATTTTCTGGCGCCGTTGCCGGAGAGCATAGCTCTATTCTTTGAGTCGCTTAGGATTTATATCTGCTGGTCACTATGAAGAACTTGAAAGACGCTAAGACAACAATTTATCCCTCAGCTACGAGGGGAGGTAAGGAATTGCCATCTAGCTCTACACTTGATTCACCTTCTGTTTTGAGTAAGCTTGCGACAGCTAAACCTGCTTCTGCTATTCATTCTGATATGTCACATGTTATTGATGATGCCACGTCTGCTATGCATGATACTTATGATGAAACTACTTCTATGCTTGATACTACTGTACCCCTTGGTGAATTTCTTGATGAACAAATTGCTAGGGCTAGAGAGAAAGAAATTATTGAAACTGATTATATTGATGAAAGTGATGATGAAAACTTGCCTGTTATTCCTGAGGGTTAAGTTTTTGATAAAGAAGCTTCCTTAGCTATTTTAGCTTGCAAAGATAGATATGAGCTCAAGAGATTATTAGCTAAATGGAATCGGCAATCTCTTAATGATAGAATGAGACCTGACCCTGCTTTTGCAACTTCACCTATCTGTGTTACCGATAAGGATTATGAATTCTCTGTTGATCCTAATATAATTAATTTGGTTGAATCTGATCCTTTTCATGGCTATGAATCTGAAACTGTTGTGGCACATCTTACTAAATTAAATGATATAGCCACCCTGTTCACTAATGATGAGAGATCTCGCTACTTTTATATCCTTAAAATATTTCCGTTCTCATTAAAGGGTGATGCTAAGATATGGTTTAATTCCCTTGATCCTGGTTGTATGCGTAGTCCCCATGATATGATTTATTACTTCTCTGCTAAATATTTCCCTGCTCATAAGAAACAAGCTGCTTTGAGGGAAATATACAACTTTGTGCAAATTGAAGAAGAGAGTCTCCCACAAGATTGGGGGAGGCTTCTCAAGTTACTTAATGATTTGCCTGATCATCCTCTCAATAAAATTGAAATACTTGATATCTTTTACAATGGACTAACCGATGCTTCCAGAGATTACCTGGATAGTTGTGCTGGTTCTGTTTTCAGGGAAAGAACACCGGATGAAGCTGAAATCCTATTGAATAATATGTTGACAAATGAAAATAATTGGACACTTCCTGAGCCAGTTCCTGAGCCTATTCCTAAACCAACTCCGAAGAAGAGAGGTGTTCTATTTCTCAGTCCTGAAGATATGCAAGAGGCAAAAAAATCTATGAAAGAAAAAGGTATTAAAGCTGAAGATGTTAAGAATTTACCTCCTATTGAAGAAATACATGGTCTTAATCTACCGCTTGTTGAAGAAACATTTGATCTTAATCCATTACCTATTGAAGAACCTCATGGTCTTGATAACCCGACACAGGTAGTGAAGGTAAATTCTATCTATAGATTTGATGAAGGAGATATTCCTCACTATAAGTCTGCTAGACAATGCTTAGAAGAGTTTGATAATTTTATTGTCAAACAAGAAACCTTCAATGCTTATTTTGGTAGACAATTGAAATACAATTCCAATACGCTTGAACACTTGGGTAATTACATGGCTGATGTTAGAGGTGAACTTAAACTCATTACTAAACATGCTTCTATGGTTACGACTCAAGTAGAACAAGTAATTAAGGCTCAAAATGATTTGATCAATGAAATGAATAGTAGGAAAAATGATTATGCTGTTAGAGTGACTACTAGAACTGGTAGAATGACTCATGAACCTTTGTATCCTGAAGGCCATCCCAAGAGAATTGAGCAAGATTCTCAGAGAAATATAATTGATGCACCTAGTCCTTCTAAAAAGAAGAAAAGGAAAAATGATAGGACTTTGCATGCTTCTAGTGAACCTATTGCTGAAACACCTGAGAATCCAAATGATATCTCTATTTCTGATGCTGAAACACAATCTGGTAATGAACATGAACCTAGTGATAATATTAATGATGATGTTCATGATGATGCTCAACCTAGTAATGATAATGATGTAGAAATTGAACCTGCTGTTGATCTTGATAATCCACAATCAAAGAATCAACATTATGATAAGAGAGACTTTGTTGCTAGGAAACATGGTAAAGAAAGAGAACCATGGGATAAGAAACCCATGGCTTTTCCTCCCAAACCATCCAGAAAAAGGATGATGAGGATTTTGAGCGCTTTGCTGAAATGATTAGACCTATCTTTTTGCGTATGCGTTTGACTGATATGCTCAAAATGAATCCTTATGCTAAGTACATGAAAGATTTTGTTACTAATAAAAGAAAGATATCGGAAGCTGAGTTTCCACCATGCTTGCCAATTATACTTTTAAGGGTGGAAGACCAAAGAAACTTGGAGATCCAGGAGTACCTACTATACCATGCTCCATCAAAAGAAATTATGTTAAAACTGCTTTATGTGATCTTGGAGCCGGTGTTAGTGTTATGCCTCTCTCTTTATATCGTAGACTTGACTTGAATAAGTTGACACCTACTGAAATATCTTTGCAAATGGCTGATAAATCAACTGCTATACTTGTCGGTATTTGTGAGGATGTTCCTATTGTGGTTGCAAACGTTACTATCTTAACGGACTTTGTTATTCTTGATATTCCCGAGGACGATAGCATGTCTAGTATTCTTGAAAGACCTTTTTTGAATACTTCAGGGGCTGTTATTGATTGCAACAAAGGCAATGTCACTTTTCATGTTAATGGTAATAAGCATACGGTACACTTTCCGAGGAAACAACCTCAAGTTCATAGTATCAACTCTATTGGAAATATTCCATCGACTATATTTGGAGGTTTTGAATTTCCTCTTCCTACTGTCAAGAAGAAATATGATATTCTTATTATTGGGGATGTGCATATCCCCGTTGAAGTAACATAGTGTTATTCAATATTTCTCCGGTTCCATGATTATTCGGAATGAGTTTGTTAACAAGACTTGATCAACCTTGTTAATGGATTCCTTTTGATGAGCATGAGATGGATGAAACTAGAAGGCACAACCTTCTGTACCCTCTTTCTACTTTATGTTATTTAGTTGAAATAAAGTAAAAATACTATTTTTCTGTCGGTTTTATGATTTATCCGTGCAATATAAAAATACCCCGAAAATAAAAGTTCTCCAAATGCCCTGAAAATGGAATCTGATTTTTTCTAGAATATTTGAGAATTTCTAGCACTGAGAACACAACAGGAGGGGCAAGCACCTGGCCACGAGGGTGGAGGGCGCGCCCTACCTTCCAGGGCGCGCCCCCTGCCTTGAGGGCCCACGGTGGCCCTCCTCCACTTATTCCTGCACCCATACACTCCTTCTTCCTCCCTCAAACACCAATATCCAGCTCAAGCATGAGTTCTAGCTCATTTTGCTGTGATTTTTGATCTCCTTGCTCAAAGCACCTCTCACAAAACTGCTTGGGGAGATTGTTCCTTGGTATGTGACTCCTCCATTTGTCCAATTAGTTTTTGTTCTAGTGCTCTATTCATTGCAAATTAGTGCTGCCTAGGTGACCATATTCTTGACCTTGCATGTCAAATTTATATGGTTCCAAGTATTTCTAATGCATGCTATAGGCTCTAGGCATTTGTAGGAGTAGTTGCTATCAATTTTTTTAACGTTGGTTCACTTTTGTTTGAAGTTACTAAAAATTTCAGAAATTTTTCAGAGGAAGAAATATGCTTAGGAAAATGTTCCAAGCTGGTTCTTCAAGGAAGCAAGGACCCAGGCTTGCAATGCGTGATGCTGATGAGGAGCCACCAAGGGACGCTCCTGTGCGGCCCTGCGAATGCCCTTCAAAAAAATTTATGGATCGAGCGGGAATCAAGGAAGAATTTAACGCATATTTGCATAACGCTGATCTTGTGAGCTTTGAGGCAGAGAAGTGCAGCCAATACCATCATCTCACTATTTCATTTGTGAGGAGTTTTGAATTTTAATCTTCACGTAATTCTCCAACTGTCCTGTTCGATCTTTATGAAAAATCTTATACCATGGACTTAGAGGATTTTACTTCTGCTTGCAAACTTCCACAATGGGGTAGTGTTAGTGAACCCCATATCTGAATTTAGAAACTTTCTTGCTGGTATAACCGTGGGGGAATCTAGAGATATAGCACAAGCTACCATAGGGAGCATTCATTTTCCTGCTATACATTATTTTGCTCTCTTCATAGGTAGGTGCATAAATGGTAAAGATGAAGCATGTCATATGTGTGTGCCTGACCTCAGTATTCTTAGGAGTGCTGTGTTAGGAGACAAATCTTATAATTTGGGAGCCATTGTTGCACGTAGGTTGCATAATAATAGATTTAATGGAGATTTCTTTGGTCGAATTTATGCAACCCACTTAGCTGATTTTCTGTGTGGACGTTCGTGAGGATGACATTGAGTTGCCTCCTACTTATTTAGACTACAATTCTATGGTCTATCACCAGTTTGTCGAGACGAATGAATCACCTCTCCGATATCGCTTAATCTTTGACAGACGTCATGCTTTCTGTATTACTCTTCCTGCTCCTGCATTATTTGATTATCAGGCAAAAGGAAGACATTTTATCACCAGAGAGGAGGCAGATGAGTACGAGAGGAGGGCGGAGGCAGCTCGCCGCCACGCTATAGCTCAGGAGGCGATAACCGTTGCATCGCAGTACGACCCCAGCTACACCTACGGGTATCCGCTAGGCCATCCTTGGCAATGAACCAACTTAGGCCAAAAGCCTAAGCTTGGGGGAGTACATATCTTCCACCGACATTACATTTATGTTCACACACTCATTGCTAGATGTCAGTGCTCATACTCTTTCACTGTAATATCCATGCTAGTTTATTTTCTTTTTCTTGCTTTCTTCTTGTGTGTTTGTAAAACTTTAAGAAAAACAAAAAAAATTAGTGTAGTTTTTAGCTAGTTTACTTTTCTTGCTGTAGTAGTAATAATTAAAAAGAAAACCCAAAAATATTTCCCGTTCTTCTTTTGCTTGTTGGGAGCTTTCCCGTGTAAATAGTTCTTTTCTTTTCTTTGGGGGTCGACAGGAGAAGACTATGATTAAATTGTTGAAGAGGCTCTTATATGCATTATTGATTATTTAACCAAAAGCCCATATTGCCTTGTCTTCTCCTGTTTATTGAATGCTCGTAGATTCCAGCTTAGTCCAATGCACGTGCACTATTATTATTATTCACATCGCTCGTGCAAGTGAAAGGCAATTATGACGATATATGATGGACTGACTGAGATGAGAAAAGCCGGTATGAACTCGACCTCTCTTTTTTTTGTAAATATGATTAGTTCATCGTTCCTGATTCAGCCTATTATGAATAAACATGTTTGCAATGACAACTAGAGATCATAGTTGCTCGTGCCATGCTTGATTAGCTATGAGTTATAATGGTTTACCTTATGCGTACAACATGCTATTAAAATGGTTGCGATGTGATATGATGGGGTGGTATCCTCCTTTGAATGATTAAGTGACTTGACTTGGCACATGTTCACACATGTAGTTGAAACAAAATCAACATAGCCTTCACGATATTTATGTTCATGGTGGATTATATCCTACTCATGCTTGCATCCAATGTTTATTAATTTTAATGCATGTTCATGATTGTTGTCGCTCTCTAGTTGGTCGCTTCCAGTCTTTTGCTAGCCTTCACTTGTACTAAGCGGGAATACTGCTTGTGCATCCAATCCCCTAAACCCCAAAGTTATTCCATATGAGTCCACTATACCTTCCTATATGCGGCATCTACCTGTCGTTCCAAGTAAATTAGTATGTGCCAAACTCTAAACCTTCAAATAAACATTCTGTTTTGTATGCTCCAATAGCTCATGTATCAACTAGGGCTGCCCTTATCTTCCATGTTAGGCGGGTTATTGTCAAGAGGAGTGGACTCCGCTCCTCACTCACGAGAAAATGGCTGGTTACCGGGATGCCCAGTCCCATGCTTTATGCAAACTAAATCGAAATAATTGCAAACAAAACTCCCCCTGGGATTGTTGCTAGTTGGAGACACTCGTTGTTTCCAGCAAGTCATGGATTGATGCTTGTTGGTGGAGGGGGAATATAAACTTTACCATTCTGTTTGGGAACCGCCTATAATGTGTTTTTTAATAAGAGGGTGATGACTCAACATAAAAGTAAATGGATAGGCCCTTCGCAGAGTGAAGCAGGGATTTGTAGAGGTGCCAGAGCTCGGTTTTGAAATAGAGATAAATAATATTTTGAGCGGCATACTTTCATTGTCAACATAACAACCAAGAGATGGTAAAGGGCTAGCGAGATACCATCTTGTTATATCATATCATGATTGTTTTGAGAAAGTGTTGTCATCCGAGATTTATTATTATGACTCGCTAGTTGATTATGCTATTGATATGAATAAACATGCGACCTAAGAGTTATGGCAAATGTTGTTAGTCATAATCTTTGCGGAAAACTTGAATGTTGGCTTTACATATTTACAACAACAAGAGAAAATAGAGTTTGTAAAAGTTTTTCTTTATCACTTTCAGTTTATCAATTGAACTGCTTGAGGACAAGCAAAGGTTTAAGCTTGGGGGAGTTGATACGTCTCCATCGTATCTACTTTTCCAAACACTTTTGCCCTTGTTTTAGACTCTAACTTGCATGATTTGAATGGAACTAACCCGGAATGGCGCTGTTTTCAGCAGACTTTCCATGGTGTTATTTATGTACAGAAACAAAAGTTCTCGGAATGACCTGAAACTCCACGGAACGTCTATTTGGAAATAATAAAAAATCCTTGCAAAAGATGAAGACCAGGGGGCCCACACCCTGTCCACGAGGGTGGGGGGCGCGCCCTCCCCCCTAGAGCGCGCCCCCTACCTCATAGGGCCCCTGGAGATCCTCCGACCTCAACTCCAACTCTATATATTTGCTTTCGGGGAAAAAATCAAGGAGAAGAATTCATCGCGTTTTACGATACGGAGCCGCCGCCAAGCCCAAAAACCTCTCAGGAGGGCTGATCTGGAGTCCGTTCGGGGCTCCGGAGAGGGGGATTCGTCGCCATCGTCATCATCAACCATCCTCCATCACCAATTTCATGATGCTCACCGCCGTGCGTGAGTAATTCCATCGTAGGCTTGCTGGACGGTGATGGGTTGTATGAGATCTATCATGTAATCGAGTTAGTTTTGTTAGGGTTTGATCCCTAGTGTCCACTATGTTCTGAGATTGATGTTGTTATGACTTTGCTATGCTTAATGCTTGTCACTAGGGCCCGAGTGCCATGATTTCAGATCTGAACCTATTATGTTTTCATCAATATATGTGTGTTCTTGATCCTATCTTGCAAGTCTATAGTCACCTACTATGTGTTATGATCCGGCAACCCCGGAGTGACAGTAATCGGAACCACTCTCGGTGATGACCATAGTTTAAGGAGTTCATGTATTCAGTATGTGCTAATGCTTTGTTCCGGTACTCTATTAAAAGGAGGCCTTAATATCCCTTAGTTTCCATTAGGACCCCGTTGCCACGGGAGGGTAGGACAAAAGATATCATGCAAGTTCTTTTCCATAAGCACGTATGACTATATTCGGAATACATGCATACATTACATTGATTAATTGGAGCTAGTTCTGTGTCACCCTATGTTACGATTGTTACATGATGAACCGCATCCGGCATACTCCTCCATCACCGATCCAATTCCTACGAGCTTTTCACATATTGTTCTTCGCGTATTTACTTTTCCGTTGATGCTGTTACAATCACTACAAAACACCAAAAATATTACTTTTGCTTCCGTTACTTTAGTTACCGTTACCACTACTATCATATTACTTTGCTACTAAACACTTTGCTGCAGATACTAAGTTATCCAGATGTGGTTGAATTGACAACTCAGCTACTAATACTTGAGAATATTATTTGGCTCCCCTTGTGTCGAATCAATAAATTTGGGTTGAATACTCTACCCTCGAAAACTATTGCGATCCCCTATACTTGTGGGTTATCATTGCGTCACAACTAAAACTGCCAGGAGCATATTAGTATGCTAGCTGGTGATCGATCAGTAACTTGTAAACACTGAGCAAATAGAAATAAGGAACTGGTAGTAACTTGTAAACACTGAGCACACAGAAATAAGGATCATGTTGTGCAAAGTAGTAAGAGCCGATCCATTCGAATTGTTCACATGAGACTCACAGGCCCGGCATTGTAATATGTTCACAGTAGTAGCCCAACTTCACAACCAACCAGTACGATTCCCATACATAAGACCAACATGTTAATGCATCTCAATGATTCACGGATCATATACAAATATGTAGCTCCAAAAGCTAAGATCTAAAAAAACATATGTTCTTGCTACTAACATGGATGCTTCTCTAGGCCAACATTTAGTACAAACTGAAAGACAAATATGTTTGTGAATTCTACATTTCCTCTTGCAAACTTAAGTGGTTTCACCAACAGTTGGAACAATGAGAATGAACCACACATGATGGAGGAACATCCACTGCAATATGATTTGGTCTTCTCTCGATCACACGGCGAGACTATTTTCGGAATACAAACTTTTACTTAGGAAAAATGACGCCCATTGCATAATCAGACCAAAGCAATGAATCACCTAGTGTTGTCCAATAAATAGTACAATACTACTTTTTTGCACTCCATGAAGTGACTATCCAATCTTTATGTTTCTATTTTCAAATGGCACTGCATGTAGTGACTATACTATTCTCTTGTGCAGTTCCAGCAAAATTGAGGTCACTTTGTTCATTTGCCCAATAGCAATGGGCAGACATCTATTTGCACAAATATCAAGCGGCTAGTAAACTTATACCCCACCTTGTATTTTAGGTTTGAACACGTCTCTGCTAGTCATTTTCGCTTAGCATCTATCATGTTTTGCACTGGACAATTTGATACTGTCATGTTTTGCCCTGGACAATTTCATACTGAATTGATTTGCTGGTACAGAGCAGAAATATAGCTCCTATTCTTCATGAGACTAAGGATATCCATGTTCGGTGATGGAAGAGGTGAAATTGAAATGACTGAAATTGAGCATCCAATCATTGAATCATGTCCTGCCCCTCCATGTAGGTCCACCCTACCAATAAATTCACATGTTAACCACTAATATTACTATCTAATGATAGTACAAAAAGGGTAGCAAGATAGTAGAAAACCATGTATCTTCGTAATGAACAACTCATAGTGCCACCAATTGGATATAACGGTTCGGAAGAAAACATGCTCATAATGTTGAACCATTTGAACTTTTTTTGTAGTTCCACTAAAATCGAGCATCCATGTTTACGCAGATATTGAAAGTGTGATTACTATAAAAGTGGCACTAGTTGAAGCATAGACTCACAAGTATAAGCATTCCAATTTCTTAATGGGAAAAGGTAGCAAGACTATTTCTAACCAGCTGTTTGAAGGAATAAATAAGGCAACGACTGCTAATGTTAGGAAGGCATATATAGTATTTTCTGAAAGATTGAACCATTCCTGATCTTTCCTCTTCTTTTGAACATATTTTGTGCAGTTCAACTAAAATAAAATGCCATCACCGCCTTGACAATTTAGTGACACTGTACAAAAAGAAATGACTTACCATTACATCATGATGTCAGGTATGTAATCGACAAGCATTAGAGACAAACATGCATACCTGCTCCAATAACACAATAAACATTAATTTTAACAAAGGTGTGACTAGCTTTACCGGCATAATTTGAGTGAACTCTACACCCTCTGTTCCTTAATATAAGACGTTTTCGCTATTCAATTTAAAGTACCCAAACGTCTAGTATTTAGAAAAACAGGCAGTATTTTTCTTGAGCACATATCTGGGAAAGCTTGCCACAACTTATATATGTCAATAGTTAATGCAACACCATTCGAATAATACAAATATACACTAATCTAGTGGCTAGTGCAACAATAGAGTAGGTATTTAATTACGGGGTACAATACTATGGTTTTACTGAACAGATTTCCATAAGCTAACATTGGAAGATTTCTATAAACATTAACTATACAAAATATAAAGGTAACAAGTTTCAACATTGGTATACTAGTTGTGCAACAACATTAAATTGTCAACGTTCTGGGAACCATGGTACCCATACTTGCCTGCCTGCGGCTCACGGTGTGGCTCCATCGACGGCCTGGTATGGCCCATCATCAGCTTTGGCAAGACAAGAGCCTCGCGAGGCGGACGACAACAAGACCTCTGGGGGGAGGGCACCCTAGGTGGCCTCCTTAGGAGCGAATATTCCTATGGAAGTGCCCACCTCATGAGGTTTGGGTGACGCAAGCCGTGACGACCAAGGCCAAGCGGGCGCAGAGCGGCAGGTTTCCTCTTTGGTGCTAACGAGGCAAGCGTAGGCGCGGGCTCCCGAGGACTCAACCAACGGTTTCCATTCCAGTGCAACGAGACCAAGACAATCTGGGCGGCAAGACAGATGTCGTCACCGAGCACACCACTATGTCACGAGAAGAGGCTTTGCAGGCGAAGACCACCTTTCGTCAGGACAAGATTTACTACTTGCCTCCCTTCAAACTTGGCCAATGTGGGATCCCTTCCCGCCTTCATTTTTGAGGAAGAGGACCGAGGCCACTATAAATATAGCTTAGCCACCACCATAGGAGGGGATCCAGAATTCGAACCCTCACTAGCTCACACCTACACAAGAACAGACCTCCTGAGGTTGTTCTTCCTCTGTACTAGTTCATCCACAGCCCCTCGCGAGGCTAATCCACCCCAAAGAAGGAGTAGGGTCTTACAACGCAAGGTGGCCCAAACCTAGGTAAACTGCTATGTCTCTTTCCTTTCCTGTTGATCAAGCTAGGCCATGAGACCGACGAGTTGGCTGGCTAGAGAGGTTGAGTTTTTCGCACCAGCCCCTGAGTTCGAACCTCTCTTGGGTTGGCGGAGCCCTGAATCCGACATTTGGTGCGCCAAGTAGTGGCATGTCGAAGCTTCGCTTCCGTCGGTCGTTTCACCGCTGCTCCGCAGTTCTCATGGCTGACCCTCATCGAGTTCATGCTGAGCCTCAGGCAGCCCTCACCGCCCGCGTTGCTCGGACAGTGCCTGTGGGCAACGGTGCTCCTCGCCGCTCCCCATCACATGCGGCTAATGCGGCCACCGGCGCCATGGTCCACAAGAAGCAGGACTCGTCGTTGTCGCCTTCCATGTGACGCGATGGTCGCACCGCCACTCCATCGCTGACTCCAGCTGCTGCTTCATCTTCTCATGCTCGTCGCGGGCCGGCGAACGCGCAGGCTGCATTGCTCATGGCGCGCGATCTTCTGCACTATCATCCGGCCGATGACCTCTGTGAGGAATGGCTAGAACGCATCGCCAAGCTCGTCAGTGCCGCTGGAGAGGCTCCCGCGCCATATCGCTCGCTGCCTTCCGCGTCGCCTCACGTAGGCGACGTGAGCCACGGTGCGCCTCCTCCTCCTCTTCGGCGTGATATCGTCCCCGAGCCAAGGCGTGAGCGTGCAGGGCGTCGGCGCGCGATGAGGAAAGCTGCCAGATGGTGCAGCTCCCTCAAGGAGAGGCGCGTGCGCTCCCAGCACTGCCACGTTAAGACCGTGGGCCGCCCGAGGTGCCGCACGCGGATGCCAAAACCAGGCTCCCCCTCTGCGGCGGGCTCTCGTGAACGAGGCAGGTTGCCGAGCGTTCACTTCGGAGCTGCACCGCGTCGTCTGGCCCAGCAAGTTCAAGCTGGATCTGCCTCCACGCTATGACGACACCCCTGACCCAACTGAGTTCCTCCAGCTCTACGAGATGAGCATCGAGGCGTCGAACAGTGATGAGAAGGTCATGGCGAATGGGTTCCCCATGGCTCTCAAGGATGACGCGCGCTCGTGGCTCCTGAACCTCCCAGTGGGATCAATATCCTCCTGGGATGAGCTCCGTGAGCGCTTCATCGCCAACTTCCAGGGCACTCGTGACCGCACCCCTGCTATAGGCGACTAGCAGCGCATCAAGCAGCAGCCAAGGGAGATCTTGCACAAATACATCCAACGCTTCACCAACGTTCGCCTCAAGATCCCCAAGGTGTCGGACATGGACGTAATTTCAGCATTCACTGATGGCGTCCGGGATGTCAAGATGAAGGAAGAACTCGCCATACACGAGGACCTATGCTCGGCTCTGGAGATGTTCAACATGGCAACTAGGTGTGTGAGGGAAGAGGAAGGTTGCCTCTCACTCCTCGAGCTCCCAGAGGCAGACTCTAAAGACAAGAAGGCCAAGGCCAAGGAAGTGAAGCGCAAGGGCCCGGCTGTGCTCGCGGTCGAGCTCGAGATGAAGCACGCCTACGACCACCCTGAGCCCTCCAAGGGCAGCCGCCCGTTCTGCGTCTTCCACAATATCCACAGCTACAACACCAATGACCGCCAAGAGCTCAGGGCCATCCGAGACGTGCACCTTAGCCGCCGCCCTGAGCGTAACGATTGTGGCTACAGTCGCGGAGGAGGCCGTGGCGGAGGTTGCTGGGACAACCGTTACCCCTGTCAGGACTTGCATGATCAGCCTCGTTAGGACCATTGGCAGGGCCAGCCTAGCGATGGCCCCTGGAGGGACCAGCCTCGTGAGGATCGGCCTCAGGGCAACGCCGGCCTTCCTCCGCTGCCGTAGCCACAATCGTGCCTCGTGCTGTCGCCTACATCCTGGGTGGCGCTCAGGCCCCCGCCTCCCATCGCGTCTTCAAGTAGTTCGCTCGTGATGTGAACGCGGCCCTCCCCAAGTTCGAGGCGTCGCGTCCTCTCAGGTGGTCCAAGCATGCCATCACCTTCGACTCTACGGATCAGCTCAAGTGTGCAACCACCACCGGTGCGCTCCCAATGCTCTGCTCACCAACCATCAACAACGTCCTCGTTACCAAGACACTCATGGATGGAGGTGCGGGACTAAACGTCCTCTTTGCTGAGATATTCAAGAGGCTCCAGGTGCCCTATGACCAGCTCCTCCCCACAAAGCCCTTCTCAGGGGTGACCGACGGCTCCACCGCCCCCTGGGGCAGATTTGCCTCCCAGTCACCTTCGGCAAGCGCGACAACTACTGCGCCGAGCTCATTGACTTTGACGTCACCCTCATTCGCCTCCCGTACAACACCATCCTCGGGTACTCGGCCCTTGCCAATTTCATGGAGGTGACTCACCACGGCTACAACATGCTCAAGATGCTAGGAAGCTGAGGCATCATCACGATCGCCTGCGATGAGAAGGATGCGGTGTGCTCCCCCGAGCGCGCCTACTAGGCCGCAGCGGTCAAGAACTCAGATGATGAGGGAGCCATCCACCATCGTGAGGTCATCCCCAAGAAGAAGAAGCAACTCCTCCTCGGAGGACCTCAGGAGGGTGGGGTGTCTGACGACCGTGCCTCAGGACCTGCGCCCCTCGCATACGAAGGTGCGCCCGACGCCCCTATCGGGTTAGGCTCGGGGGCTCTCCTCTAGAGGGCCTTTCACCTGGCCAGCGTCACGAGGGAGGTGCTTGGGCACCATGTAGAGGCGTGCTTCAACACGCGCTTCAGCGAGCAGGTCGCAGGGCGCGAGGCGCTAGGCGCTCAGGAGTTCATCACCAAGGCGATTGTGATCTTTAGGAGGCGCGTGCCATGCGCGGCGAGTGCTGCCCCGCATCACCTAGTGCAGCTGCGGCCCCTGATATGGGTGGCGAGCTGCACATCTGCGTCAACATCCGAGGGCTCAACAGAGCCGCTTCTCGGGAGCTCTTCTGGCCGTCCCCGCGTCGAACGGTGCGGAGGCCGCCCTCACAGCTACGTTCGCATGCCCTTCGGCCTGCCGAACGCAGCTGCCGCGCACCAGCACCGCATGCGGGGCACCCTGGAGGCTCACGAGGCCAAGCGCCAGGCGATCCTGATGGCGAAGGTGCCGACCCCTCGCGAGCCTCCAGGACCTCCGGAGCCTCACGAGACCCAGGAGCCAGACGACTCGTGAGGAGCGACTTCTGCAGCGCGCATCCTCAGCTGCCCCAACAATTCTCCAATGATGGTGCCAGGTGACTTTTTGGTTTGTCCAATTGAGGGCGCTCCTCAGACTGCATTATCCTCAAGCTGCATGGGTATGTCGCTACAGCATGTATCGTCTTGCGCATATATCAGAACTGGCCTTACCCTTTCATGAATTGCTTCATATTACCACTTGCATGTCCGGTGCTTCGCCTCCACGAATATCGTGTGCTCTCATAAACCCGCCCGCGACCACCTCATGATTAAGGAATGGGACGGCGTGTGTTCTAGGGTCCGTCCCTGCAGCGCCGCTAAACCCAAGTGGCTGAGCTCTGTCTAGCGGGCCAGTCCCCATGTACGTCACCTCCCATGGCCCTTGGTGCCTTGTTCTCGCGTGAGCTAATCGTGATTGGATCAATTAGGGCGCGTGACCCGGTGCCTCACCGCCGCGGGAACCGCGCGCCGGCTATCTTTCTTCAGGATCATTGCATGAGAAGACTGGGCACAGCGTCTGTGCTCGGGTCCGTCCCTACAGCGTCGATAAACCCAATGGCTGAGCTCTGTCTGGCGGGCCGGCCCCGTTCACGTCACCTCCTGGGGTCGTTGGTGTTTGGCCTTCTCATGCAATATTCTCCGGAGATTGACTCGGCACAGGTCCCATGACCATCTCGGAGGACCCTTACAAATGTTCCGAACCAAAAATCTAGGCGCAACCCGCCTTGAGGTAGGGCCCCATGAGTCCCGCGCTGGCTCACGGGTGCCCATATACACCTCCTCCAGTCCTGCCGTGCAAGCCACGTGTCAGGACGGGGATGTACACGCCCCGTAGTCTCCCCTCGGAGGGAGCTCCCACCCACGCACCAGTGAAAGCCCCATGCTTCGTGCTGGCGGACGAAACGGTCGAGGACGGCTATGCCCACGCAAGAGTGGAAGCACCATGCTCTGCGCTAGTGAATAAACAACTGAGGGCGCCCTAGCGGCTGCAGTAACTTCAAGAGGGCTCTTGAGCCCGCCGTCCGGCATCACCTTACTGCTTTCCCCACGGGAGAGTCACGCGAGGGGGCTGGGCACGGGGGATGTGCCCAGGTAACGCCTGGCGCATGCCACCTCACCAGGTCTCTCGCACCTGGTGTTCACGTGACCCTCCCAGGCAAAAGCTGGCGAGGAGAGGTATGGGGTCTCCGGATTAACCCAGATGATGCTCGCTTTCCTTCATGAGGGCTGTTGATATGTCAAGGGGGACCCCTGAGCATCGCGACTCAGGGGCCTCACTGGCCACGTAGCCCCTCACCCCTTGGTCTCATCCTGGTGATCCGGACACCCCAATGGCGGTTGAGGTATGCGCGGGGCCGGGCCATGCCGACGCAGAACGCTAAACCAAACAGAAAGGAAATCAAGCACGAAAAGGAAATTGCGGAGTCCTAGCAAATTATTACAAAACATAATGTCTCATAAGTTCAAAGTAGAAGTTCTCACGCCTCCCTGAGGCACGGTAAATGTTGGAGGAATAAACTGGGGGAAGCACTGCCTTCAACCTTGGTAGCCACAATCGCCCGTCTTCGGGAGCCTGTCGTCGACAACGTCGCCGTCATCTTCGCCACCGGCCCTGGTCACCACAGCCTCAGCGTCGACGCAACAGAACTTCTCCAGCAGGGTTCTCACCTGCCCCTTCACGGCATCGACAGCCGCATCACAGGTCTCAGGAGCCACCGGCTCTACCAGCGCACCAAGGTCAAAGCTTGGGTCTTAGAGATGGAGGTGGCTGAAAACACGCGTCGCGGCCGTAGTGAAGAGCGCGCGTCACTCCCCTTCTACCGTGGAGTCCACTCTGGCAGCGATGCCCTCGAGCTCCTCGACGAGCTTGGTAAGAAGACCGGCAAGGCCATCCTCTAGAGCCGCCAGCGGCTTCTCGTACCCTCCTCTGTAAAGGGAGTGTAGTGTCGTGCGGGACCTCAACTCAAGGGAGACGAAGGTGTCGCGCCCTGTGCTGGCCGCCTTCTCAACCGCGACGAGGGTCTTCTCCCTGGCCTCTACCCAGGCCGTCTCCTCGGAGACGAGCTTGGTGTGGGATGCCTGGGCCATGTCCGCCTCCTCCTTCAGCATCCCCATGCGGCTCCATTCCGCGGCCTGTTCCTTGGCTGCCTGCTTGAGCTCGGCGTCGCGATCGGCGAACGCAGTCTCCCGGGCCTTGAGGTCCTCCTCCTGCTCCTGAAGCCGGCGGGTGCGGGCTGCCTGCTCTTCGTGATGGGTCTTCTGCTCGGCTTCCACCATGCTGCAACGTTCCTTGGCGGATGCTGCGCCAACCAACGCCTCATCATGAGCAACAGTGGCCTCACCGGCCTCCTTCCTGCCCTCCATGACGGAAGCCTCGGCCTGGCCCTAGGCCTGCCTGAAAGATGAGTCGGCCTGGGAGCCACCCCGAGATTAGCCTAGATGCTCCGTCACCACGCACCTCTCGGTGCCCTGAAGATCGGTCCGGAGATGGTCCAGCATGGCGTAGGCCTCCTCCAAAGCGTCGGGCCTGACACAGGAGCCATGGCCGGCAACGCGAGGGCTTGGGGAGGAGGCGGCACCGGCGCCTGGTCTGGCGCCGTCACAGTAGAAAGGGTGGCAGGGGCTTGTGGAGCCTTCAAACCCCACGCGGGTGCGGCAGGGACGGGCACCTCCAGAGTCTGCTTGGCCATGGAAGCAGTATCCTCCCGTGGCTTTGCCATCGAGTGTCGAGGGGCCCGTTCCATCACGGGTGAATGCGAGGCAGCCTCCTCCGTCCGCGCCAGGGATGCCGCGGTCACGGCAGGTCGCGTGGCCTCGAAGGACCCAGCTTCCTCCTTCCTCTTCTTCACCACGGGCTTCAGCCTGGTCACCAGGAGGAGAGTATCATGGGCACAGTATCAGGGATGGAAAACAAAAAACAAGGTAAGATGCTTACTCGTCACCAGGACCGCATCAGCCTTGGTCTTCCTGAGCGCGGGCTTCATCGCACCCTCAGGATCAGCCGGGCGCACAGCAGTTGGCTCCTGGGTGGCAGCAACGGACAACAAGGAGGGGGCGTTACCCTGAGCAAGCGACGCCGCCTCGCCCTTCTTCGGAATCGCTTGGCTCAACCTCCGCAAGGGGGTGCCCCTGGACCTCGTAGTGACCCCGTCGAAGCATGGGGAAACCTCAACCAAGTACTCGGCGGCGGCGGCGTCGTCCGAGAGATCGCGGAGGAGCTTGCTCTGTGATGGAGGAAAAGTCTCCTCCACCTCGTCCACGGTCGCTTCTGAGTCCTCCTCCCCCTCCTCCTCGAGGCCCTCGCTAGAGGACACCAACACCAAGGAATTGGGGAGCTTGGGCGGCACGAGCCCCAGCTTGTTGAAGACATGCATGGTGGCGGCCATCTCCGCCCCGTCGCCACGGTGGTACAACGGGAGGTACGCTGCCGGGAGGCCGCCTGGATCCTTCTCAAGCAAAGCACGCATGGCCTAGCCTAGGTCCTCGCTTGTCAGACTCCCTCGGCGTAGCCGGAGGACGTCATTTATGCCCTTGAAATCCCACATGGGGCGCGGATGTGCTTGGAGCGGGCCAGGCACTGCGTTAGGAACTCCCTGACAATCATGGCCCCCGTCAGCGCCCTGGACTCCAGGTCCGCCTACATCAGCCTCAGGACCGGCGCCGCTGGGGGTCGCTGAGCTTCTCATGGGCCCACTAGTCCAACTTCTCCGGCATCCTGGTCGGCAGCTCCAGCCGTGCGTGGAGGCCCTTGTCGTCCATGTAAATCCATTTACACAGAAAGTCCTCCACCTTCTTCCGGGCCCTCATGAGCGCGTTGCCGCCGTGGGGAGCGACGAAGGAGACGCATCCGAAGTGCTGGGTCGAGTCATGTATCCGGAGGGTTAAGAAGTGGCGGAGCAGCGCAATGGAGGGCGTCTGAACGCATTGAAGTAGAAGGCGAAGATTGCCAGGAGGAGCATATAGTTGGGCTGGAGGTGTAGAGCATGGATCTGGTAATGGTCAAGGACGGAGAGCAAGAACCTGGAGAAGGGCGGGATGATCGAGCCCACGAAGATGCTACGGAGGAAGAAGGAATAGAATGTCCCTTCTAAGGTCTCCCACTTGGTGGAACCGGCCCGGAGCACTGTCTCCCTCCCTTCGTTGTCATTGCTCGCCGTTAGCGGGAGCACGACGACAAGGTGCAGTGCCTTGGTGAAGGAGGACTTATTGAGGGCCGGCGCAGGCGAGGCGGCAGAGTGCATGCCCAGGGTGGTGGGCTTCACTTTCTTGGTCGCCATCAGCGAAGAGCTCGGGAGAAAGATTCGGCAGATCTGGAGACTCTCTCGGCAGGGAGAAAGGGGGATCTGGAGCAAGATGAAGAGAAGGCAATGAAGGTTCAAAGGCAGGCGTCAGTCTTTTTCTCAGCCCGGTTTGGTTGCCGAGGCAGCATGGGGAAGTGGAGACGCCCACGTCCCATCAAGCGCCATGCGCCGAGTTGGTCCGCAGGCTATTGGGGCCTGCGGCGCTTCGCCTCAAAGCCAAGTCCAAGTGCGCCTTGGACCCAGGGGCTATTTTCAGCGTTCTGGGAACCAGGGTACCCATACTTTCCTGCCTGTGGCCCACGGTGTGGCTCCATCAATGGCCTGGTATGTCCCATCTTTAGCTTCGGCAAGACAAGACCCTCGCGAGGAGCCGAGCCTCGCGAGGCAGACGACACCAAGTCCTCTGGGGGGAGCGGCACCCTAGGTGGCCTCCTTAGGAGCGAATATTCCTATGCAAGTGCCCACCTCATGAGGTTTGGGTGACGCAAGCCGTGACAACCAAGGCCAAGCGGGCGCAGAGCGGCAGGTTTCCTCTTTGGTGCTAAGGAGGCAAGTGCAGGCGCGGGGTCCCGAGGACTCAGCCCAAGGTTTCCATTCTAGTGCAAGAAAACCAAGACCGCCAGGGCGGCTGGACGGATGTCATCACCGATCCCACCACGGTGTCACATACAGAGGCTTTGCAGGCGAAGACCACATTTTGTCAGGATAAGATGTACTACTTGTCTCCCTTCAAACTTTGCCACTGTGGGATCCCTTCCCGCCTTCGCTTTGGAGGAAGAGGACCGAGGCCACTATAAATATAGCTTAGCCACCACCATAGGAGGGGATCCGAAATCCGAACCCTCACTATCTCACACCTACACAAGAACAGACCTCATGAGGTTGTTCTTCCATAGCCCATCGTGAGGCTAATCCACCCAAAAGCAGGAGTAGGGTTTTACACCGCAAGGTGGCCCGAACTTGGGTAAACTGTTCTATCTCTTTCCTTTCCTATTCATCAAGCTAGGCCATGAGAGCAATGAGTTGGCTGGCTGGAGAGGTTGAGTTCTTTGCACACGCTCCTGAGTTCGAACCTCTCTTGGGTCCGCGGAGCCCTGAATCCGACATAAACCAAATACAAAAGTCTGAAGGTAACTAGCATTACTAACTAATGATAGTCTAAAAAATTGCAAACCATGTACCTTCAAGGTAAATATCATTTCGAACTCGAGGGGACCTAAAAAATGTTATCCCAATCTTGATAATCGATCAAACATAAAAACTTGATCAAACGAATCAAGAAAACAACCGGAGGCGGAGGTGCCCACTCTTGATCTTTCCTCTTCTCTTCATATCTTTTTGTGCAATTTAACTAAAATAAAATGACATCACCTCCTTGGCATTTTGGTGACACTGTACAAAAAAATTGACTTATCACATGAAAGTGAAGTATGTAATCTATAAGCATTAACAATGCAAAAATCTGAAGGTAGTAAAAAGTTTCATCGTTGGTATAACCTTGGAATGCCTTAGCTGAAAAATCTTTAATACATCCACAATCAACAGCTAACCCTAAAATAATCCAGTGACATTAAATGGCATTGCTTAAATTTATTGGTGGCATTAGACTGAGTGCGGAACTTGTTAAATGTGGCATCACTTTAGCAGTAGCATTGATTGACTTTGTCGGTGGCATTATACTAACAACAAAAAAGTGGCAATAAGAGCATGGGAGGCCCATTCTTACAGTGGGTGCACTAGTACGATGTACCTCCACGGACGCATAAAGTGGTGAGGTTGGTATGGTTGCCTAGAGCAACAAATATCCAGGCAATATATGTGGATTATGTACCATTTTGGTTCTCTTTAGCCACATTTTTCCTATGTGAGGACAACAAACTGTTCGACCTGGTCATTCTCTATTGCGTTGTCATGCCTTTCCACCCTTTTTCAACCAATAGACACGAGACTCATTCCTTAGCTACTGATTTTCCCCCTTTCAACCTAGATGCAGGTTTGATACCTAGTCTCTTCGACAGTACTTTCTCCCTTTATTTCCTTATTCAACCCAGACATGGATTAGTCTGCATGAAGTGGGTTTCCTTTAATAGAACAAATTAAGGTTTTTGTCTGCGTGACCAGCAGAGCAGAGGATAGCAAATTGGGGAGATGGTGGAGTGGAAAAAGATCCACATGCAGTGACGTGGCAGATGGGGCAACAGAACAAGGGTATGGTTCAAAAGGAGGTAGCATACCTGAGGGTCAGCGGGAAGTGGCTTCGCCCATGGTCGTCGTCCTCCGCATATACTACGACAGCGAGCTTGGGGGCAGATGCCATCCCGCGCGGGTGCTAGGTCTGAGAGGACGACCTTGTTGTCAGTGTGTGACCTCGCTCGCCGACGACGAGTGCGTCAACGCTGCATGTCCTTCTCTTGTCCGGCGGACGAGATCCTGGTGGATCTGTCACCACCGGTAAGGAGGGAGAGAGAGGGGCCACCGCCATCTTTTTTATATCAGGAGAGAGGGTGATAGTGTGAGAAGCAAGTGGACATGCCTTAGCAAGCTAGCGCTGAAGCTCCAGCCTAGATATCCGTTTTTATAGTAGTACTAGAGGTGGAGTAGTGGTAGAGTATTTTATATTTTCTCTGCATACAGTACCAATTAGTTGTGCTTTGAAACTGAATGGCACACCATTAATTAAAAAAATAAAGTCGAGAAATAATGCGGCACCTCGGGCCAATGCGGCAAAATCGCATTTTGCACGAGAAATGACACACCATGTTTCGTTGACATGCGGTCCCGTTCCAACATGTCAGTGAGACGATGGCGAGTCCTTTTGTACAATTTCTGAACAGATGTTTATGTAGGCCGGGGCATCTCTTCCTGTATCGTGGCAACCATCCACCACCTATTCGCCTTTCCCTCTCAATTTGGAACTGCTGTCGCACGCTCCTCCTTCCTCCATTTGGCTTCACCCTTCCTTCTGCTATTATTCGATCGTCTTCTCCATGGAGGGAACATGCCAGAAACGACCCCGTTATTCTTGCCCCGATCTGGAAGATGACATGGTGGAGGAACTCATTGATCGCTGTGATGTCATCACCTCGACTAGCATGGCAGGTTCACTCAAGACCATTCTCGACTCAACAAATAACATCATTACAAAGAACCCAAGGGTTAGGAGTAGTTTGATCTCCCCTATCTTCTTCGCCATGACCCTGCTCGCTAGCGCGGGGACGATGGAAGCCTCACCTTGTGCAAGTTGATGCTGCTTGATAATGATATGTGTGATGTTAAGATGTCATCCTTTAAGGGTAAGGCTTGGGCAGGCGCAAATGAAGATTGGGTTGTTTATATTGGGTACAACTGCGAGCGGGAACTTGTGAATGTGTACACTCGTCACCGGGTTCCACTTCCAAAAATCTCAGAGTGCCCTAAGGTTGAGCACACAGATGATCTACGTATGTTCAAATACGATCATGGTGACTGTCATTTATGGAAGATAGCAATTTGTCGAGTTTCCAACCGCTCTTGGGATTACATGAACTATTGTTGCTATCTTCGTCCTTACTTCCACACCTCGATGGATATTGCTCAAAAATCAATTTATGTACACATATGAGTACTCTGATGCAATTCAATACGAGCCACTTGTGTTTGTTGCCACCACTCATGGCACTATTTTTGCATGTAATCCTTATTGTTTTGGTACGTTTGTCTTCCACCGTAATTAGAATTGTCTCATCCACATCCATACGAGTTAGTATCCCCGTACTAATTAACCTTCTTGTGTTTCCAAGGTCATGTGAACATTCCACCACCTATACTTGAAAAAAATTATAACCAAGGGGGAGATGACGATGGTGATGATCACGAGCATGAGGACGAGTAGGACCTACATACTCAACGGCACCTGGCAACTTATTCTGAGGGATCACCTCTTCTTCTCTGTATATAGGGCACTTCTGATGCTACTAAGGAAGCAGGTGTTGTCTCCCATGGTCACACTCTCCAGACCTATTCTGACATCCGTTGCAGGGTATTCGGGACAGATACTAGTGTGCTAGCGCCAGCAACTTCTCCCTGGTTGAATATTGATAGTCTTGGAGAAAACTCACTCTTCCTTGGACTAAACTATCCAATGATGGTGAAGTGCGATCCAGCTGTTGTTGCCACAACGTTATTACCATTTATGAGAAGCAACCGTATCTATACATCGTACATTGCTATGGTTCCCTACCCTGGCTATCACAATATGCGTCCTGATATTGGCTGCTTTAGCCTGTATGATGAGTCCTGTGTTAGTCTCGATATTAGCAATAGTTGGCCCTGCCCAAAGAATCACTTATGGTTGAAAGCAAGTGTTTCCAACGCCAAGGATTGGTTGACCTAAAGTTTATTTCCTCGCTTTGATATAGGCCGCTTTAGCCTGGATGGTGAGTCTTGCGTTGGTTTCAATATTAACAATAGTTGGCCCTTCCCAAAGGCTTACTAATGGTTCAAAGCAAGCATTCCCAACATCGAGGATTGGTTGGGCTGAAGCTCATTTCATTGCTTGTTTTTGTTGTGTGATAAAAACTTTAGTATTTACTAGAATGTTTTGTTGGAAATAATCTATAATCCAACATGTATCCTCGTCGTCGTTGTGTGTTGATGACTTGTCATATGTAATGAATGGTACATTTGCATATGCATGTGATAAACTCAATTTATGAATTGTTTTGGATTCACTTCTTGGAGTGTGAGTACCGTAGTAGTATAGCCAACATCCAGTTATATGAAGTTGCCACATCACATAGACCAACCTAATAGTATGCTAGTACAATAGTTAGTCCTAGTAGTGGTATACCATCAACTAGAGCTAGGTGTTGCATGGAGGTCAAGAAATATGGTGATAGCGTGAGGTGGGCTTGTGCGTATGATGTAGGCATAGGGCTTGTCGTGTTTCGTACTCCTCCGGTCTAAATGTGTACAAAATTTGGTCGAGTTCTTCCTCCTTTTGCTGACACATGGGACATCGAGCATCCAGGTCGTGTCATGCAAGAAAATGAAGTGCTAGTTCAATCCACGTGATATGCATCTTGGGTTAAAATATAAATAGAATCTTACTCTTGAGTAACTCCAAAAGCGGCCACCAAAGATCTTTATTGGATTTGTTTTTCATCACCAGCACGTCGAGGTGAAAGATGTGCAGGTTCAGTGGGTCGTCTTGCGCTTTCACTGACATGTGGGACCGCATGTGAGCAAAAAAATGATGGGCACACTCCGCGCGTCTCCTAGCTGGCTGAGAAGAGAAAGAGGAGGGCTGAGCATGGACTCCAGGAAATCTCGTGACAATGTGAGTAGTACTAGTGGCACTACAAAAAAATACACTTCCGTGATGATACGTGTTTGTCACAGTAGATCACGGTATCTGTCATGCATGTTATAACGCCCAAGATGTGAATCTATCCCAATCACGTGATGAACTCATGATTGTGGCACAATCGCATTTCGAGCGTGTAGCAAGGTGGCATACAAATACATACAACCAAGTGAATAGATAGAATACGAGATGCAGGAAACACTTGCCCCAGAGTAGCATAAATATGACAATCATCATACAATCATCCATACATACAGCAGAATCCGACTATGGACTAGATAAAAAGAAAACACCAGGCTGCTACTATCCCCGGATACCCCGACTAGGGCCTCTATAGATCGTCGGGATATGTAACATAGAAACGACTGCGATCCTCGTCAAACTCCCACTGGAGCTCAGTGGCATCTCCTGCATCAGACTCAACGATACCTGCAACGGTGTTTGTAGTATACTGTGACCCATGGGGACTCAACAATCCTATTACCCACGGTGTCAGGACTATCAAAGCTTAAATAGGTAAGGCATGGTTAAGTGGTGGAGTGGCAGCAAGCACTAAGCATATGTATGGTGGCTACCTGATGAATACAAGAACAAGGTGAGAAGCTACACAAACAGTCGCAAACTAGTAATGATCAAGAAGTGATCCTGAACTACTTGCGTTCAAACATAACCCCACCATGTTCTCTTCTCGAACCTCGTCGAAAAGAGACCATCATGGTTACACACGCGGTTGGTGTATTTTAAAGAGTTTGGTTTCAAGTTCACTACAACCGGATATTAAGAAACTCCCATCTGCCACATAACCACGGGCATGGCTTTCGAAAGATTAAACCCTAGAGGGGTGTCCCAACTTAGCCCATGACAAGCTCACGATCTGCGGAGACAATCCTCCATCTCGGGATACTCCGATCAAACTCAGAATCCCGGTTGCACAAGACATTTCTACAATGGTAAAACAAAACTAGCAAGACCTCCCAACGTGCCAACACCCTGATAGTAGTCGCGCATATCTCGTCTCAGGCCACGACGGATAAGCTAAGCGTACAGGTACCAAAACCCGAAGTTGCCAAGGGGCAGTCCCGCACGGTGCTCTAGTTTGGACCAACACTCATGAGGAGCACTAGCCCAGGTTGTTGATTAAGAATCCTCGGGTTAATTACTCCCTATGCAAATTTTAGTTGTTATTAGGCAAATGGTAAAACCAAAGTTGGGCCTTGCTGGAAGAGTTTTACTCAAAGCAAACTGCCAAGGGGGGCCCATAAACCCCCACTGTGTTAGGGATGCAAAAGTCAAGGAACATAACACCAGTATGATAGAAACTAAGGCGGCAAGAGTGGAACAAAACACCGAGCAAAAGGCCAAGCCTTCCACCCTTTACCAAGTATATAGATGCATTACTTAAATAAGAGATATTGTGATATCCCAAGATATCCATGTTCCAACATAGAACAACCTGCACTGCACCTACAACTAGCAATGCTATAAGAGGGGCTGAGCAAGCGGTAACATAGCCAAACAACGGTTTGCTATGTAAAACTCTATACCAAGTATATAGATGCATTAATTAAATAAGAGGGGCTGAGCAAGCGAAGATAGAAGTGATATCGGGGGTAAAGATCATCTTGCCTGAAATGTCCTCAGTGGGAACGAAAGCTTGCTCCTCATGAACATACTCGACAGGGTCCTCGGACACGAACTCGTCTCCCGGCTCTACCCAAATCAAGAACAAAACACCGGAACAACAATCAATCATGGTGCAATGCGTAAGCCTCATGATGCAAGACATGTCATGGAATGCAAGATATGACGTGCATATGCATATGAGGTGCTTCGGAAGGGGTGCAAGCGAGACGGAAGGTGATGAGGACATCAATGCCATTGTTTTTTTTTGACTATAAACAGCAGGGTAAAAACCCCACTGCAACTTTTATTAAAATGAAGAGAGGTCCATTACAAAGGCTTGAGGTAAGCCAGAAGAAAAGAAAAGGCTAAACTAAACTAAACTAAAAAACGAACTACTAGCTAAACAAAAAAAGAGAAAGAGAGCAAAAACCAAAAAGACAACCTACTGAAACCAGAAGAAAAGATAAATTACAATATGGTCTCCAACCAAGCAGAGAGCTGATGAGCATACTTCTTCTTCATCCTGTATCTTAAAAGCTTCAACTCCTCCAAGAAAATTAATTTCCAACCTTGGAAGGAGGGATTAATATGCTCAAATTTTTTATTATTTTTGGAAATCCAAATAGCCCAGGATCCAAGAATGATGATCTCCATGAAGAAAGTCTTGTTCAGTTTTTCTTTGAGATCTTGAAAAGCTTCTAAGACTAACAAGTTGTGTGCTCTGCTAGGGCAAATGAAATCCCAACATTGTGCTGCAAAGGGGCAACTCCAAAAGAAGTGGTGCAATGTCTCTTCCTGTTGAGAGTTTCTGACTACACAGTTGTATTCTTCCAGCTCAAAATTCTTTTTTCTTAGTAAGTTTCTTGTATTGACTCTATCATGTAGCAGCATCCAGAAGAACACCTTGTGCTTTGGCTGGCATGAGCTCTTCCATATCCAACAAAAAATGAGGTGGAGTTTGTTTAAATCCAATTAACACATTGTATGCCTTAATGGAAGAGTAAAATTCATTACCCCAAATATAACTCCATGTGTCTCTAAGTTCCAAGTGTTCTGAAGTTCTCAGCGTGAAGAATATAATCTCCATTTCCGGAAATTCCTCATAAGCTTGGGTTATCAGGGGTAAGTGGAACAAGTCTTGTAGGTACTCAGTGTGAATCACTTGGTGGACATCTATGGCCATGTCTCGAGCAAAAGAGTAGAGGTGATCCAGCTTGTGCTTCAACACAAAATCATGCCAACAATCATCCCAAAAGAGGGCACTTTTGCCATCCCCTATGTTGCATCTTGCAATAGCCTTGTATCGGTCAATGAGTGCCAGATTAGACTTCCACCAAAAAGACCCAACCATGTTGTCCCCTGGTAATTACCCATTACTGCAGTAGGACTCCCAGATGAGGTGTACCCAAGGGATCTCATGTCTGTTGTAAAACTTGTGGAGGTTTTTCATAAGCAGAGTCTTATTCTGTGTGAAGATGTCCATAACACCAAGCCCTCCTTGGTTTTTTGGTCTACATACAGTTTTCCAA
>CM038674.1:382527603-382698844 GCA_021605145.1 Aegilops bicornis
ACTCAAAAATTACATCTTTGGAGCACTCATCCGCTATATGGCGGGCACCTTTCAGGATGCCCTCATAATACATCTCGGGCTTGCGATGCTCCTTGCCCGGCGGTGGTCCGTCCATCACAAGTTCTCAGCATCCATCTTGCCCCAGTGCACCTTAGCACGGGCAAGGGCCCTAAGGGCACCTTCGATGCATACGGAGCGCTTGATGACTTCAAGCCTTGGACAAGCATCCACCAGCCGCCTTACCAGCCCAAAGTATCTCCCAGGCATGGCTTCCCCAGGCCACAGCCGGACTACGAGACCCTTCATGGCCTGTTCAGCCACCTTATGGAGCTCGACCAGCTGCTTCAGCTGGTCGCTCAAAAACAGGTGTCCGGCCTCAAAGATATCGAGACCGGAACACCTTCTCCGTCGAGCTCCCCACTTCGGCTCGGTAGAATGCGGCAGCGTCGGACACACTCCGGGGAAGATCTGCAAATGCTCCTGGAGAGCTCCGGACTCGGGTAAGTAACAAGTAATTCACTTTCACGTGCTTGCTTTGCATAAAGAATGCCTTACCCACCGCTATCTTCTTCATCGCCTCAATTTCCTAGAGGGCTTTTTGGGCTTCGGCCTTAGCAGATTTGGCGCTCTCAAGGGCCGAGGAAAGCTCGGACTCTCGAGTCTTTGAGTCAAGCTCCAACCTCTCGTGCTTTTCCACGAGAGCCTGGAGCTCTTGCCGCACCTCCGCCACTCCGCGCCTCCTGCTTCTCTCGCTTGGTGCGCTCCACGGCCGCATTGTTTTCGGCCTTGGACAACGCTTCCTTCAGGGTCGCCACCTCGTTCGTGGCCCCTGCAATACCCACGTCGGTCCTGTCATTTTTTGCAACCACATCTTTTTTATTTACTTACATAAGTTATTACTTACCTTCCTGGTCCTCGAGCTGCTTCTGGGCAAGGCCGAGCTCGTTCTCGGACCGCTCGAGGCTCTTCTTCAATGCATTGACCTCTGCAGTCAGTGCGGCAGAGGTCAGCAGCATAGCCTGCATTCCAATATTTGACATACTTATGTTAGACTCCTGCGTATATCTTTTTGATCCTCAGTTCGGCTTTTCCTTCCGAACACCAAACTGAGCATCAGGGGCTACTGTCTATGCGGTAATATTTTTACATATCTTAAATACATACCTCAAAGCATGTTAGAAGGCTGGCACAGGCTTCGGTCAGCCCGCTCTTGGCGGACTGAACCTTCTGGATCACCACACTCATAATAGTGTGGTGCTCCTTGTCGATGGAGGCGCCTTTAAGCACCTCCAGCAGATTATTCGGTGCCTCCGGTTGGACGGAGGTCACCGTGTCGTAAACTTGCCCTTCTTAGTAGGGGGTCTGCGGACACGGAACCGTTGAAGGTTACAGTGCGGTGTCCCACCGAGGCGAACTTAGAGCCCTTCGGGTTTTATCCCCTTGCGCTGGAGTCCGGGAGGTCGCCTTGCGGCGCCTCCAGGACCACCCCCTCCTGGCTTGGACCCTTTTGGGACTCCACCTCGGCATCATCCGTAGGACGAGGGGAGGTAGCAGTCGGAAGAGAAAGGATATTCACATCCGACAAATCCAGGGATCCGCTTGATGAAGCATCGAGCTGGGCCGCGGGCGGTCTGCATGATTACATTTGGCGTCAGAAGATGCTTTGCAGTAAAATAACACCATGAGTTATTCTGGTATCCGGATACTTACGATTTTTCCAGGGGCTTGGCCCTGGATGGCCACTCCTCTTCGCCGTCGTCGGTGTTGGTGGAGTAGTCCGGAGGAAGGGTCCTTCCCTTCTTGGACCCTCCGGCCTCCCCAGTTGGGGCGACCTTCCTTTTTATTCCTCCCCCCGCTGGAGGGGGAGAGGCTTCTTCTTCCTCCTCCTCGTCTTCGGAGGAGGAGTGCGCCTCGGAGTCGTCGGACGATGAATCCGGCACCACGTAAGGTGCCGGGACCAGCATCCCCGTCAAATGGGCGTCTGCTGGATCTTCGGGCAAAGGAGCCAGACAGTCGATCTGTCCAGTCTTCTTCTGCCATTCCTGTCAAAGGAATGGGAGCTTAGATCCCGCATAGAGTTAAACTATGAAAAACAAGTGTCCCGTAAAGGGTAAAATAAGCTTACTGCGCTAGATTGGCGCTTCGCGCGGAATCCGCGATCCTCGGTGATGGGAGGGGGAACCTCGGCGCCCTTGAATAGCACCTTCCAGGCATCCTCGTGCATTGTGTCAAAGAGCCTGGTCAGAGTTTGGTGCTGGGCCGGGTTGAACTCCCATAAGTTAAAAGCCCGTCGTTGACACGGGAGGATCCGGCGGATGAGCATGACCTGGACTACGTTGACGAGTTTAACCTCTTTGTTCACCGGGTCTTGGACGCAGGATTGGAGTCTGGTCTGCTCTTCCAAATTACCCCACGATAGGCCCATCTCTTTCCAGGAGGTGAGCCTTGTAGGGAAGCCAGATCGGAATTCAGGGGCCGCTGCCCATTTAGGGTCACGCGGCTCGGTGATGTAGAACCACCCCGATTGCCACCCCTTTATGGTCTCCACGAAGGAGCCCTCGAGCCATGTAACGTTGGGCATATTGCCCACCATGGCGCCTCCACACTCCGCTTGTTGGCCGCCCACTACCTTCGGCTTGACACTAAAGGTCTTCAGCCATAAGCTGAAGTGGGGCTTGATGCGGAGAAAAGCCTCGCACACGACGATAAACGCCGAGATGTTGAGGACGAAGTTCGGGGCCAGATCATGGAAATCCAGGCCGTAGTAGTACATGAGCCCCCAGACAAACGAGTGAAGTGGGAAACCTAGTCCGTGGAGGAAATGGGTGAAGAACACCACCCTCTCATGGGGCCTGGGGGTGGGGATGAGCTGCCCCTTGTCTGGGAGCCGGTGCACAATGTCGTTACACAAGTATCCGGCCTCCCTCAGCTTCTTGATGTGTCCCTCCGTGACGGAGGAGACCATCCACTTGCCTCCCGCTCCGGACATGGCTGGAGAAGGTAGAGGCGGGATGTGCGGGCTTGGGAGCTGGAGCTCGAGTGCGCGAAAATGGATAAGCAAAGGAGGAAGAAGGCGTAGATGGAAGAGGTGGATTCTTATCCCCTTATATGGGCGGATGAAACTATGCGCACCCACCAACCTGGTAAAACTCGCTTATCTCCCAAGCATCATAGATTTATGGCACGGTTGGGTTACCCACGCCCGTATTGATGAGAATCCCGGAATAAGGGGACATGATCTCTGCTTCAACAAGACGTGCCAAGGAAACCGCCTCGCTAAGTGTCTTTGAGGTGGGGACAAGAAAACGATTCGAGTAAAGGCTTGGTCGTCTTTGTGATATCACACCGCGAATCGTCGTGATTGGATTTGTGCAAATATTATTCTCTCTACGGTGGTATGTGGAAATTATTTTGCAGAGCCGAACACTATCCTTGTGTTCAAAATCTTCTATGAAGTATTCGGAGGAGGAACCCGCCTTGCAATGCCTAAGACAAACTGCGCGCCCGGACTAAATGCGTCATTGAAGCCTGGTTCAGAGGCTCTTGAGGGAGTCCTGGATTAGGGGTGTCTGGATGGCGGACTATGACCTTTGGCCGGACTCCTGGACTATGAAGATACAAGATTGAAGGCTTCGTCCCGTGTCCGGATGGGACTTTCCTTGGCGTGGAAGGCAAGCTTGGTGATACGGATATGTAGATCTCCTCCCATTGTAACCGACTCTGTGTAACCCTAGCCCTCTCCGGTGTCTATATAAACCGGAGGGTTTTAGTCCGTAGAAAAAACAACAATCATACCATAGGCTAGCTTCTAGGGTTTAGCCTCTTTGATCTCGTGGTAGATCTACTCTTGTACTACCCATATCATCAATATTAATCAAGCAGGAGTGGGGTTTTACCTCCATCGAGAGGGCCCGAACCTGGGTAAAAACATCGTGTCCCTTGTCTCCTGTTACCATCCGCCTAGACGCACAGTTCGGGACCCCCTACCCGAGATCCGCCGGTTTTGACACCAACAGAAATAAAGATGCAAAGTAAATAAAAGACAATAAAAATAGCTAAGTGTTGGAAGATTAATATGATGGAAAATAGAACCGGGGCCATAGCTTTCACTAGTGGCTTCTCTCAAGAGCATAAGTGTTATGGTGGGTGAACAAATTAGTGTTGAGCAATTGATAGAATTGAGCATAGTTATGAGAATATCTAGGTATGATCATGTATATAGGCATAACGTCCGTGACAAGTAGACCGACTCCTGCCTGCATCTACTACTATTACTCCACACATCGACCGCTATCCAAAGATGCGTAATGTAGTAATGCTTTAAGTAAGATGACATGATGTAAAGGGATAAACTCATGCAATATGATATAAACCCCATCTTGTTATCCTCGATGGCAACAATACAATACGTGCCTTGCTGCCCTCATCCTTTGGGAAAGGACACCGCAAGATTGAACCCAAAGCTAACCCATTGCAAGAAAGATCAATCTAGTAGGCCAAACCAAACTGGTAATTCGAAGAGACTTGCAAAGATAACCAATCATACATAAAAGAATTCAGAGGAGATTCAAATATTGTTCATAGATAAACTTGATCATAAATCCACAATTTATCGGTCTCAACAAACACACCGCAAAAAGAAGATTACATCTAATAGATCTCCACGAGAATCATGGAGAACTTTGTATTGAGATCCAAAGAGAGGGAAGAAGCCATCTAGCTAATAACTATGGACCCGAAGGTCTGAGGTAAACTACTCACACATCATCGGAGAGGCTATGGTGTTGATGTAGAAGCCCTCTGTGATCAATGCCCCCTCCGGCGGAGCGCCGGAAAAGGCCCCAAGATGGGATCTCACGGGTACAGAAGGTTGCAGCGGTGGAATTAGGTTTTTGGCTCTGTGTCTGATAGTTTCGGGGTACGTAGATATATATAGGAGGAATAAGTACGTCGGTGGAGCAACGTGGGCCCCACGAGGGTGGAGGGCGTGCCCAGGGGGGTAGGCGCGCCCCCTTGCCTCGTGCTCTCCTGGTTGCTTTCTTGACGTAGGATCCAAGTCCTCTGGATCACGTTTGTTCCGAAAATCACGTTCCCGAAGGTTTCATTCCGTTTGGACTCTGTGTGATATTCTTTTTCTGCGAAATACTGAAATAGGAAAAAACAGCAATTTGGGCTGGGCCTCCGGTTAATAGGTTAGTCCCAATAATAATATAAAAGTGTATACTAAAGCCCATTAACATCCAAAATAGAATATAATATAGCATGGAACAATAAAAAATTATAGATATGTTGGAGACGTATCACACATATCTTTTTTTCATCATTGATTTTTGGTACATGGAAATACATCACCAAATTTTGACTTGAAAAGCAAGACCAAAGAAAACAAGAACAACGAGAATACATTTTAGAAGATACCCAACTTCCGTTACTGCTCCTGTAAGTTGGATTAGTGCCTTCTCGATGCATTCATTGTTGATATCTTGGAGGCTTTCGATCTTGCGTGCTTCTTTCTTCTTCGAGTGTAAAGAAGTAGACGTTGCTTCCTCGCATCTAGTCTCATATCTAGCCTCTATTCTATCAACAAGTGCACTAGTCTCATCTCTAGCCTCTATGCTAGCTAAAAGTGCACGGACATCTACTAAATTGTGCTCTATCAATATATCGAAGTACTCTTCTTCCCAATACCAAAACTTGCATCCATTCTACACAATAAAATTTTAAGCTAGCACAACTAGTCAAATCCGAGAGCACAACCGAAGCTAAAGTTGCACATACCCCATCGGTTGAGCACTTGATGAACACCCATCCGGGATGTTCCGGCGTTGTAGACACGTGGTGCAGGACCTTCTTTGGGCAGTCATCGCACGTAATGAGTGGCTACGATGCACCGACGAGCTTTTGGACCATCACCGAGCTCGGCCGGCCGCCATTCATGTATCTGTCGGCTGACTACCAATGGTGTAGATCCGAGCGGCTAGACGAGGAGTCAGTACCTACATGCGGCCTTGTGGCCTTGCCGGGGCCTTCCAGCCCGGTGCCCGGCCAGTCCATGGCACGACGCGGCCTCCCACAGCCAGGCGAGCTCAAGCCTGACCGGATCCGCTCCAAATCCGGCCGCCGGGTGCGCAAAACAAGTAGCCGTGGTTGGGTAGCTCAGGGGCGTCGAGGGAAAGGGGGCTGGGTGAGCGCGCATTCGAGCTGCACGCACTGGAGTTGGCCTAAGTGAATAAGCAAGACAGCACGCGTTTCCTTAGCGGCGTGGCGGACCAACCATGTGGGGGTGCGAAGTGGCTTCGCTCGTGTGGGGGCCGGAGGCCATCCCGCGCGGGCGCTACGTCTGGTAGGACGGCCTTGTCATCAGTGTGTGACCTCTGTGGCAACCGTCCGCTCCCCACTAGCCTCTTCATGTACCATGGCAACCGTCCACTGCCTCTTCGCCTTAACCTCTCGATTTGGAACTATTGTCGCACGCTCTTCCTCCCTCCTCCATTGGCCTTCACCCTTCCTTCTGCCATTGTTCGATCGTCTTCTCCATGGAGGGAACAGGCCGGAAACGACCCCATTATTCTTTCCCTGATCTGAAAGATGACGTGGTGGAGGAACTCATTGATCGGTGCGATGTCATCACCTCGGCTAGCATGGCAAGTTCGTTAAAGACCATTCTCGACTCAACTAATAACATCATTACAAAGAAACCAAGGGTCCAGGAGAGGTTTGATCTCCCCTATCTTGTTCGCCATGACCACCTTTCATTTGGCCTTGTGAATCAGCCGGAAGCCTCGCCTTGTGCAAGTTGATGCCGCTTGATAATGATACGTGTGATGTTAGGCGCAAATGGAGTTTGGGTTGTTTATATTGGGCACAATTGCGAGTGGGAACTTGTGAATGTGTACACTCATCACCGGGTTCCACTTCCAAAAATCTCAGAGTGCCCAGAGGTTGAGCACACTGATGGTCTACGTACGTTCAAGTACGATCATGGTGACTGTCGTCTACAGAAGATAGCAATTTGTCGAGTTCCCAACCGCTCTTGGGATTACACGAACTATCAAGTTGTTGCTATCTTCGACAAGCTTGTTGCCGTCCTTACTTCCATGCCTCCATGGATATTGCTCAAAAATCAGTTTTTGTACATGGATGTGTACTGTGATGCAATTCAATACGAGGGTCTTGTGTTTGCTGCCACCACTCGTGGCACTATTTTTGCATGGAATCCTGATGCTTTCGGTACGTTTGTCTTCCACCGTAATTATAACTGTTTCATCCACATGCATGCGGGTTAGCTAATTAACCTGCTTGTGTTTCCAAGGTCCTCTGAACATTCCACCACCTATACTTGAAAAAATTTATAACCAAGGGGGAGATGATGATGGTGATGATCATGAGCATGAGGACGAGCAGGACCTATATACTCAGTGGCTCCTAGCAACTTATTCTGATGGATCGCCTCTTCTTGTCTGTATACAGGACACTGCTGATGTTACTAAGGAAGTAGGTGTTGTCTCCCATGGTCGCACTCTCAGGACCTATTCTAACATCAGTTGCAGGTTATTCAGGATGGATACTAGTGTGCTAGAGCCAGCACCTTCTCCCTGGTTCAATATTGATAGTCTTGGAAAAAACTCGCTCTTCCTTGGACTAAACTATCCACTGATGGTGAAAGGCGATCCAGCTGCTTTTGGCACAATGTTACTACCATTTATGAGAAGCAACTGTACCTATACCTCGGACATTACTATGGTTCCCTACCATGGCTATAACAATATGTGTCCTGATATAGGCTGCTTCCGCCTGGATGATTAGTCCTGCATTGGTCTCGAGATTGACAATAGCTGGCCCTTCCCAGAAGCTTACCTATGGTTCAAAGCAAGCATTTCCTACGCCGAGGATTGGTTGAGCTGAAGTTCATTTCATTGCTTGTTATTTGTTGTGTGATGAAAACTTTAGTATTTACTAGAATGTTTTGTTGGAACTAATCTATAATCCAACATGTATCCTCGTTGTCGTTGTGTGTTGATGACTTGTTGTATGTAACGAATGGTACATTGGCATATGCATGTCATAAACTCAAATTATGAATGGTTTTCGACTCACTTCTTGGAGTGTGAGTACCGTAGTAGTATAGCCAGCATCCGGTTATATGAAGTTGCCACATCACATAGAGCCAACATAATATTGGAGTATGCTAGCACAATAGTTAGTTCTAGTTAGATCAACTACAGCAAGGTGTCGCACGGAGGCCGAGAAATATGGTGATAGCGTGACTGCGTGAGGTGGGATTGTACGTAGTATGATGTAGGCACAGGGCTTGCCGTGTTTCCTACTCCTCCGGCCTAAAGGTGAAGATTTGGTCGAGTTCTTCCTCCTTTTGCCGACACGTGGGACATCCAGCATCCAGGTCGTGTCATGCAAGAAAATGGAGTGCTAGTTGAAGCCATGTGAGGTGCATCTTGGGTTAAACTGTAAATATAATCTTACTCTTGAGTAACTCCAAAACCGGTCACTGAAGATCTTTATTGGATTTGTTATTCATCACCGGCACGTCGAGGTGAAAGATGTGCAGGTTCAGTGGGTCCTCTTGCGTTTTCACTGACACGTGGGACCGCATGTGAGAAAACAAACGATGGGCTCTGTGCGTCTGCTGGCTGGCTGAGAAGAGAGAGAGAGAGAGAGGAGGGCTGAGCATGGACTCCAGGAATTTCACGACAATGTGAGTAGTACTACTGATGTTCCGTACTCCTGGAGAGATAATGTGTTCGCTCTACGTAACCAGCACCTCGATGTAGTGGGGTGGCATGGGACATAACTAGCATTCACGTCTAGCAGTACGGCACACCACCCACATGAGTCCCATCTGACACCAATTTTCTTGGAGTCTATGCTACAGCCATCTCTTCTCCCTCCTGTTTTCTCAACCATCACGCGATGGGCGGGGTGGGGGTTTGCCGATAGTCGGTTTGCTCAACTACAGTCCCACTTGTAAGTGAAAATGCAACACAACATGCATTCCCCCTTGAGCGGCATGCCGGACCAACCATGTGGGGGTGCGACGCGAACATGGCAGGCTTTTCCTTTTGAACTTGTAACTTGTGAAATTTGGTTCTGCTCCATGGCGCACCGATAGATAGAAATAAGGATTTTCCCTAGAGTAATGAGAAGTTTGGTTCTGGCGCAGTTCATGCATGGAGTACATATGAAAATTATGAAGTTGATGCAAAAGGTTAGATAATTACTAATAGTACCATGTACTACTACATGGATTTGACCGAAAGAAAGATACATACGGATCCATCAACAATATCCTCACGCCCTAGTGCGTCGGGTCACCAACCGACGTGTGAGGAGCAGCGGCATTGGCGGCGAGCTCAACGTGCTTCTGAACAATGCGTCCAGGGTTGCCTTATCCAAGAAGGCCAGCATCCTATCGTCCCCCTCTTGCATGTAGTAGTCCCTGTGGATGATTTGCACATAGACATGGGTGATTATGTCGATGGTGTCTTGCTGCGCCAGGCGGTGTGCGGCGAGCGCGCTCGAGGTGGACATTCTCCGGCGCGACGGCGGGCAGTCGCAGGGCCACCAGTGCGTCGAAGAGGTTGTCTCCATAGAGGCCGTTGAGGGTGGAGGGCATCACAGAGCCTGGGAGCGTGGGCTGGAGGCATACGTCAAGGTCGTCCGCGAGCTTCTTGACGATGGTGAACTTGTCGAGGAAGTCGACGAGGACCTCGTCGAACAAGGAGTCGAAGTTGTCGTCCAAGCGGCCTCTTGCCCTGGCGGCCTCAAGCATGACCTGGAGATGTTCCTCGGTGTCGGGACACAGGTCGTCGTCATGGACCATCTGGCACAGCCGGGTGATGCTCGCGCTCATCGCCTCCATGGGTCTACCTTCTAGTCAACTGATCTTGCAATGGGAGTGATCACTCTTGCCGTTGGTTAGGGTGCGTAGGTGCGTATGATTTCGTTGACTAGACTGGCGGGGAGCCTTTATATGAGAAGTGCAGACTGTGTTGCATTCACGTGTGTGTTGGCTATCTACTCCTCGCCCCTCCCTCCATGGGACTGAGCTCCGGTGCCTTAACTACACATGCCTTTGGTTGTATGACAGGTTGGCCAGCCACCTATTGGGCCCACCTATCATACACCCAAAGGCAGGTGCAGTAAGTCAATGAAGCTGCGTTCCCCTTCATGCCGGTGCAGTATAGTCATCTCTCCGGACCTCTAGTTGGGGCAAAACGAGAGAACTTTGATGTTTACTAGCTTATTGGTCCCCTTTGCATTTTGCGCCAAGTTTTGACCTATGATTTAACTAATAAAATGTTAATGCATGTAACCAAAAATGTTGTGCTAAGTAGTCTCAAGTCATTGAATGCATATGCACCCCATGTCTCCTATTGGATGATGATTTCTTTTTTCGTGGCAAAAAACAGGGAACTAGGTGGGTACTTAATGCACCGCACCTAAAAGTTTTGGGATTATTTGGTTTTCGTAACATGACAAATGCACCAATATGGAGGGAGTACAATAGTAGTCTTTGATTGCAATTGTTTGTCGGTAGCTTACCAAGCTGAGCGCTCGGTGAGTACAATAGTAGTCTGATTGATGAGACTTCAGGCTTATGCCATCTACCGGAAGGGAGAGTGTATAATATCATCGGGAACTACGTTCAAAAATGAATAAAACAATACTCCATGTATTTATTTACAGAGGGAGTAGTATATTTTTTGTGACATGCATTACTAGATATTGCTAGTCAAATACTAAATCCAGACGGACGTGGTAGTACTACTAAATCCAGACGATGGTGCTAGACTAGTAGTAGTACTACCAATGTAGTACTAGTACTGTACTACCCATTGGTCAAATTACTCCTCACGGTGAAGTGAGATGACCCTGCGCCAGAGATGACACCTGAGTGTAGGCACCTTGTTCGGCATACCAAAGTCAGCCTCACCGTGCGCAGTCACTATCATCATGGCTGTAGAGCTAGCCTGCTTACAACTAGCCGTGTTCGACATAATTTCCGACGTGTTGCCACGAGTATCTCTACTCTTTTCTTATACAGAGTATGAGTAAGATGCCCATGCATTGCACGGAACACCAAGATTGGGGGTGGACGGCGTCGGCAGCTGCCATCGCGCCAGATTTTTCCATGGCCTTCTAGATGTGGTGGGGAGGAGATAAGGCTGATTGTGAGAGACAAGGAGTTCTTTGTAAATAGGGAACATGTGCAGGCATCTTTTTGCAAAACTGCAGAAGTTTGCTTTGTATGCGTAAGATCTAGATCCGACAGCTATTGGTGAAAGATGGCAAGCACACCATCATCACCAACTCAGGATCTCTTTGATTCGCAAGATTTTGAAAACGCAGGAATAGGACACGGCAATATTAGAAGTTTCAAATTGATATTACAAATGTTAGGAGTAATGTTGCACCTTTGAAGAGGGAATTACTAGGAAGTTTACATAAGAACTTTCGTTACTTTAGGTGGATACAACATTATCGTACAAACTAAAATCCACTGCCCTGAGACGTCACTAATGGGAAAAAATTTAGTCTCTGGCAACTTGATGTTTCAAAAACAAATTCAGCTTCTATGGAGACTTTGTCATTTAGGCTTAGACGCTTGCGGTGATCAGCACGCCATTCATTGTTGCGCCAGAGAATGCCAACCTCATTACCTTGAGCACACTTTCCTACAGAACGAAGAACATGGCTAATTTAATCTCAGATGTGCTGGCTCGGTAGTCGAACAAATCAATTTATGTAAGATGGAGATCAAGGCATTCGATGAGATTGTTATAGTGCAACACATTTTTCACTTTCGGGTCTTTTTTTATCCGCAAAAGAAGAGAACATATTAGAGCACCTGGTTGTATAAGATTGTCGTGTCATCAAGAGGTACCAATATCATTCGCTCATATGATTGGGTTGGCTAGCTAGTGATATTTTTTCACTCACACACACACACTCTCTCTCTCTCTTTCTCTTCCCTCTCATTTACCTAGGAGCACGTGAAGAGCTTGGGCATTAGTTGCCTTCCACTATGTGGCCTATGCCATATTTCTCAAAAGTATGCCACATAATACCCATTGATGTCAAATAAAAAGATTTTGGCACCGCTCTAGCGATGTGAGAGAGTTGGCACCGATGTGCACACAGAACCACATGTATAAACAAATCAATCAAACCAACTACACCAACCTCTCACTCTCCCAAACAAGTGTTTTCTTATTGCCTCGGTCCTCTCCCTCTCCCACGCAAGTGTTTTTCATTGCGTGAGTTAATTTGGCACCGAAGCAAAGCTGGTGATCCAGATTGGGGCACCACGTGAGCAATGGAGGGGCATCGATGCCAAATGCATCACAAGTGAATTTGGCACGTGTTTTGGCCTACATAGTGGAGGGCCGCTATAGCCCACTTTGTTACTACCTCGTATTTAGTGTAAAATTTTGACCACAGATGTACCTAAGAAAATGCCAATGCATGTCACCAAAAATTATACCATTTGAAATTATGTTCAAATACGAATCCAACAATATAATTTTTAGTGACATGCATTAACATTTTGTCAGTTAAATCTATGGTCATATTTTGATACTACAAAATAGGAAGAGTAAACCAGGAAGGAGGTAGTACTTGCTCTTAGGGTAACCATAGAGTTACTAGTCTAAGTTACTTGCCACTATGACTATCCTAGGCTACTATAGTAGTACAACAAAAAAACGATGCACGTGATCGAGTGAGAAAAAATACTAAAAACATTTCTTTCGGTGCAGTGCGTAGATGCAGTTTTGAACACTACACTTGTCATCGTAATTTGGGAAAATTACAAAAACAATTGAGCTACGTTGTGATTACCGTTTGCTAATGCGAAAAAAGTTTCACCTCGATGAGTAGCTTCTCCATGCACGGAAAGCATGTAAGGAATCCATCAACTTGATCCAGATTGGGGCCGATAGATTTTATTGCCAAGATCTTCGTTGTGCGCATAGACTGGGTCAAGCTTGTGGGAATCATTTTCTGGATGACATTCGTAAATACATCAAGAAGAAATTTAAAAATGTGAATTTCAAGAAGACGGAGAAGAAGAAGATGAGTGTTGTACCTGAATGATTACGGATCCAATAAAGAGTTCGGAGAATTTGGTAGACGAGTACACCAACGCTGTGAATTTCGGCGCGTCAATGACCCTGATTTTTGTGGACCTTCTAGATCAGATACAAGCAATCTCTCAAGGAAAGGCGCATTCTCAATGACCATAATGTGGAACAGCTGGAGTGATCTCTTCCCAATTGATGTCTTGTTGCAGGGCCAGCAAGACATATAAATCCAATGGAGATTCGTCAAGGCGATGTGGATGCTAATGAACATGTGGATCTGCTGAAGATGAAGGTACTCGAGCGCAGTACAGCTGCGGAGCAGGTACTCCATAGCCTTCTTTGAGATGCCAATGTCAAAGAGGTCGAGCTTCCTGAGTTGAGGGAGAAGAAGGGCCGGTGCGACATTAATCTGGGGAAAATAGAAGGAGTTGAAGCTGGCACGGCGCAGCGTTGGCGTGAGGCGGAGCGCGGAAGGCGGTAGAGAGCGACATCGTCCAGCTTCAAACCTGAGCTCCTCGAGCTGATCTAGGGTGGGGGATAAGAATCACTCGTCGAACTTGGATTTGACCTTGCAGTTGCTACTGAATATGCAGATGTGAAGGCGTCTGGTTGGCCCAGTGTGCGATGAAAGGATCTTGGAGACTGTGTCCATGCATTTGCAATCCCCGTCGCAGAGGCAGCTGTCGACGATGAGGTTGAGGGGGACGCGGCGCCGGAGGGGGCGCCACCGTCGGTAGAGCAGGGTGGTCCGCACGATAGATTTGGTGGGGAGGAGACTGATGATGACGAGCAGCATGTCGTCGGGGTGGCTGCTGATGAAGTCCAGGCTCGCCGGATGCGGTTTTGGCTCCAGCCGCCTCCGCTTGTTGGCTGCCTCGCCGTCCATCTCAGCCGGCGGTGACGCTGGTGTACACGTGTGCTGGTGTGTATTGTGTGCTGGGTGTGCGCGAGTGCGTCCTTCTATGCATGCCGCCACGCAGTGGTGAAGTGTGCCCGAGTGCGTCCTTCACGTGGAAGAAGTGTGCCCTCAATTTACTAGCGTGTGGGGTGCTACCCCGAGTGGTTTCAACTTTGTTTACTTCACCACGTGTTAGATGGGCCTCTAGTTTACTTATTTTCACCCACTGCCACATGGGCCAGCACACGAAGATAGAGAATACGAGCTGACAAGGCAGCATGTGGGCTGGTTTACCGGTCAACTAAACAATATACGGAGCTAAACGCTGACACAGTGATCGTATAATCCCTCTGTATGGAAAGTTCGAGTGAGAGGGGAGGCCCGTGAGAGATAGTAGAGAGAGAGAAAGAGCTACTCCCTCCATTCGATAATGTAGTGCCTACATTTTTTTAAGTCAAACTTTTGAAACTTTGACCAAGTTTATAAAGAAATTACTTATATCTACAATACGAAAGATAAATGATAGTATGAAGTAAGTACATGTTGTGATGAATCTAATGATCGTTCTAGATGTAAATGTTTTTCTCCACATATACCTGGTCAAACTTTTCTGAGGTTTGACTTTTCAAAACATCCATATGCTTATGGACGTGAGAGAGTACCTAACTAGAGAGAGAGAGAGAGAGAGAGAGAGTGAAATAGAAAGAGTGACTGAAAAAAGTGTGTGTGCGTGTGTGAAAGAGACATGGACAGCACACGATAAAAGTAGAGAAAAAGCGTGTGTAGTTGTTTGCAACCGAGAGAGAAAGACCCCTAGCACGTGGCCAAGAGAGGTATGACAAACAAGGGAGAGAGGTTGAGAGAGACGTATGGAGAAAATGTAGACATGGGTAGGAGAGAGTGTATGTTTGTGATAGAGAGATCCCCTAGAGATCGTGATGGGACTACATGGGTGGGAGATCGAGTGACAAGGTGTGTGCGCGATAGAAGATACCTCGAGAGATATCGAGATAGACGTATGGATGGAAGGAGACAATACGTGTGTTCCTAATGGCTAGTGAGATATAGTCATACTTAGGGGGGAGTGCGTGCGCCTATGATGGATTGAGGGTTTATGGTACTTAGGGGGTGCGTGTCACATAGAGAGAACAAGGGCGGAGAGTGTTAGATAGGTCTATGTAGCACGAGCGAGATATGTGTATGTGTGAACGAGGGAGATATAAAGTTTGAGAGAGATAGAGGAGCCCCGATACGGCTGAGTTGTGCGTCAGATAGCTAAGAGGGGGAAAGAGATATTCCATCCGCTCGATAATGCAGTGCATATAATTTTTTTGGAAGTCGAACTTTGGAAACTTTGACAAGGTTTACGCAAATATTATTTATATCTACAATACCAAAGATACATCATACGAAACTACATCTCATGATGAATCTATATGTTTGCCATTCTAGATGTAAATGTTTTTCTCCACGTACATGGTCAAACTTTGTGATGTTTGACTTTTCAATAAATCTATATGCTATGGACCGAAGAGAGTCCCTAAGTCAAGAGAGATCAAGTGTGTGTGAAGGAGAATGAGTAGTGTGCAAAAAGAGTATGTGTGTTGTCAGCGTTCTGGGTACGAGGGTACCCAGACTTGCCTGCCTGCAGTCCACGGCGTGGCTTCATCGACGGCCAAGTACGGCCCACCTTTAGCATCAACAACTCAAGACCCTCGCAAGGGGCCAAGCCTCACGAGGCGGACGGCACCAAGACCTCCACGAGGAGCGGCCTCCTCAGGCTGGCTCCTAAGGAGCAGAGATTTCTATGCAAGCCTCACCTCGTGAGGTTCGGCTGACGTGAGCCATGATGACCAAGGCCGGGCGGGCACAAGCGGGCGTAGTGCACCAGTTTCCTCTTTGGTGCTAAAGAGGCAAGCGCAGGCGCAGAGTCCCGAGGAATCAGCCAAAGGTTTCCATTCCCATGCAACAAGACCAAGACCGCTAGGACGGCGGGATGGAGGTCATCGCCGAGCCCACCATGGCGTCATGACCAGAGGCTTTGCAGGCGAAGACTACTTTTGTTAGGATATGATGTACTAGTTTTCTCCCTTCGAATTTGGCCATTGTGGGATCCCTTCCCACCTTCATTTGGGAAGAGGACCGAGGCCACTATAAATAGAGCAGCACCACCACCTTAGAGAAGGAACCGGATTGGATCCATTCCATCCTCACACTCACCAGCTCACTCGAGCACAAGAACACGCCTCCTCCTGAGGTTGTTCTCCCACTATACTAGTTCATCTTCAGCCCCTCGAGGCCAATCCACCACAAAGCAGGAGTAGGGTTTTACACCGCAAGGTGGCCCGAACCTGGGTAAACTGATGTGTCCCGTTTCCTTCCTATTCATCGAGCTAGGCTGTGAGATTGGCGAGTAGGCATACTAGGGAGGTTGAGTTCTTCACACCCACCCCAGAGTTCGAACCTCTCAAGGGTCTGCGGAACCCAAAATCTGACATTTGGCACGCCAGGTAGGGGTGCGTCGAAGGTCCGCCTCTCTGTCCGCTGCGCTCCGCTATTCGGCTCGCATGGCGGACGATGCTCCATCCACCGGACCGACGCGCACTTTCGGGGGAGCCGAGGGCCTCCGAGCTTTCACCCCCGCCCCGCAGCGGGTGAAGTGGCCACCCAAGTTGAGGCCGGAGCTGCCAACCCGATATGACGGTGCGGCGGACCCGGCAGGTTTTCTCCGGGCATATGAGGAGGCTATTTTGACAGCCGGCGGTGACGACAAAGTCATGGCCAACTGGCTTCCCATAGCCCTCGGAGGTGCGCCACGTGCCTGGCTGCTCAGCTTGCCAGGATCTTCGGTGGCCTCCTGGGAGGAGTGTGCGGCCTCTTCATCGCGCGCTTCATGGCACCTGCACCCCACGTCGTTGCATCCCTCCTTGGTGGTTCCCAGGTGCTGCCCTCGGACCGCCACATCAAGCAATTCTTCCGCCAGGTGGGTGCCACCCACATGCAGCGGGGAGCTCCTTCGGGCTGGACGGCGCCCAAGGCTGACCTCACTTTCAACTCACGAGACCACCCCGCGACCACCGTGGGAGCCGACGCGCTCTCGGTGCTCTGCACCCCCACCATCTACAACATGGTGGTCACCAAGACCCTCATTGACGGTGGAGCCGGCCCCAATGTGCTCTCTCTGGAAGCATTCGGCTTGCTTCACGTGCCCCATGGCCGGTTCCGCCCCACCAAGCCCTTCTCCGGAGTCGTCGAAGGCTCCACCTGTCCCCTGGGGCAGATCCGCCTCCCCGCCACCTTCGGCACCCATGAAAACTACCGCACCGAGCTTATCAACTTTGACATCGTCGCATCGGCTTCCCATACAACGCCATCCTTGGGTACCCGGCCTTGGCCAAGTTCATGGCAGCAATTCACCCTGTCTGCAATCTCGTGAAGATGCCGACAAGCAGCGGCGTCCTCACTGTGGCAGGGGACACAAAGGAAGTGTTGTTGGCCCTCAAGCTCGCCTTCAGGGCCATGGCAGCCATGCGGTCAAGTGAGGAAGGAGCCCCGGAGACTTCGGGGGCTGCGCCAGTGAAGAAGAAGCAATTGTTCTCTTAAAATCATGTCGAGACGAAGAAGGTGCTGGTTGATGAAGATGGGGCATTGGGTGCCACCTTCACCATAGGCGTCGGCCTCTCTCCAGATCAAGAAGAGGCGTTGGTCAGTTTCTTGCGCACGAACAAGGATCTGTTTGCATGGGAGCCCAAGGTCCTGGTTGGAATCCCGAGGGGAATAATTGAGCATCACCTGAGGGTGTGCCCTAACGTGTGCCTGGTGAAGCAGAAGGCGCGGCGGCAGTCCATGGAGAAGCAGTCGTTCATCGTCCAAGAGACCCGCAAACTGCAAGAGGCTGGTGTCATTCGAGAGGTGCGGTACCTGGAACGGCTGGCGAACCCGGTTAGTGTCCCCAAGAAAGGCGAGAAGGATAGAATGTGCGTCGATTTTACCAACCACAACAAGGCTTTCCCTCAAGACCCCTTTCCGCTCCCACGCATCGATTAGATCGTCGACTCCACCGCCGAGTTCGACGTGCTGTGTTTTTTGGACGCTTCTCGGGCTATCACCAAATCAAGATGGTGGTGCAGGATGTTGAGAGGACGACTTTCCTGACCCCTTGCGGGGTGTATTGCTACACTTGCATGCCGTTTGGGCTGCGTAATGCCGAAGCAACCTTCTAGTGGCTGATGCACATTGCCCTGGATCAGCAGCTCGGGAGGAACGTTGAGGCCTATGTCGATGACAGTGGTAAAGTCTCCAGAGGCAAGGACCCTTATTGAATACCTGGAGGAAATGTTTGCCAGCTTGCGCACGGTGGATCTGCGACTCAATCCAGAGAAGTGTGTTTTTGGTGTCCCCTCCGGCAAGCCATTGGGCTTCCTGGTGTCGCACAAGGGGATAGAGGCAAACCCGGAGAAGGTCAAGGCAATAGAAAGGATGAGCCCGCCACAAACCCTCAAGGAAATACAGAAGTTGGCGGGCTGTGTGACCTTGCTGGGGTGCTTCAGCTCCAGGCTGGGAGAACGCGCCCTCCCATTCTTCAAGCTGATGAAAAAGAAAGGACCATTCGAGTGGACTCGGAGGCTAACGCGGCATTCCAAGACCTCAATAAGTACCTCAATAGCCCGCCGGTGATGGTAGCACCACATCCCCTTGAGCCCTTGGTGCTCTACCTAGCCGCCACACCTCACTCCGCTAGCATAACACTGGTGGCGGTCCCGGAGGAGCGCCTAGCCAAGGGCTCGCGGAGCAGCACCCCGCACCAGGTCGAGACGCAGCGGCTTCAGGATGGTGCTCCTGAGGCCTCGGCTGCCACAACAGATGACCAAGCTCCTCAGGACGGTGCTCCTGAGGCCTCGGCTACCCCCAACGAGGGACCAAGCTCCTGAGGCCATCCAGTCTCAGGAGGTACAAGACCCCACTGACACTTCCGCATTGAGCACCCGGTGTACTTCGTCAGCACGGTGTTGCGCTATGCGCAGGCACCCTACCCCATGCCGTAGAAGCTCTTGCTCGTGCTCCTCGTCGCCTCACGAAAGTTACACCACTAATAACAATGCCACCCCATCAAAGTTGTCTCGGCTTACCCACTGGAGAGAGTGCTCCGGAGCCCAATGTCGTGGGGAGAGTCGCCGCGTGGAACATCGAACTACAATTATTCTAGTTGGAGTTCAGCACCACCAGAGTCAATAAGGGTGTGGCGCTCGCCGACTTGATGGCGGAATTGTCACATCCCAGTTAGACCATGCATTAGGGTGTGCATCATGTTTAAATTTCATTTGAATTTGAAATGGGGAAGACAGGAAACCCCAGAACCCCTCTTAACTCAAATAGGGTTTACTAAAAATTATTTCAATGAACTCAAATGCCCTTCAAAATGCTCATCATCTTTGCTTTGGTTCAGAGCCTATGTCAAAAGTGGTGCATCATTTTCTAGGTCATCCAAAGGTCCTTGGATTAATTCATAAGTTTTTGAACTTGAGCATTTCAAATTATATAAAATATTTTAAATGTCCAAAATTGCCAAACTAAATGTTTCATGTTGGAAATATTCCAACAAGGGACCAGAGCATTTTGGTGAATTTTAAAACTGTTTTGGTATTTTAGAAAACCCCACAAAGTTGCAGAATATTAGAAAATAAAGAAAAGCAGGAAAAGACTTACTCGACGCCACCTACCCGCCCACTGCCGGCCCGGCCAACAAGTGGCTGCTTGGCTCAACAGTGACGAGCAGCAGTGCTGTGCCGGGCACCGCATGGGTGCCACGCACTGGTCGCCGCCTCGCCGCTCCCCTCGCCCACCGCGATGTGGATCACCCTCCTCCTCTCCCGAACCCCCCTGGACACCTCCTTTCCTCCCGGTCCCTCTCCATCGTGCTCCCCGCCTTGGCCGACGCCTTGCGCCCGCACCATCGTCAGCAACTGTGCTCCCCCGTCCGTGCTCCTCCTCACCATGTCCAGGAGCTCCGCCACTCCACTACCCCGAACCAGCTGAGCCCGCTCGCTCTAGTGCCCCGAGTCCACCCCACCGACCTCGACCGAGTTCGCTGTCAGCCGGAGATCCCTTTCAACGCCGCCCGACGCTCCGGTTCGTCCCGACCTCGACGAGAGCTTCTCTGGCGTCGCCCGTGAGGCCATCTACCTCCCTTCCTCTCTCTCTCGCTCTCGAGCAGCGAGCAACCGAACCAAGCTCACCCGCACCCGCCGCCGTGGAGTTCCTCGCCGACGTGCTCCCGATCACTCTCCGGCCACCTCGTGGTGTCCATCACACTTACCGCACCCCATGGGGTCTAACCGTACACTCCCCGCACCTCACCGACCCCTCTAGCCCAAGTTCATCTTCGGCCGAACCCCGGTGGCCGCCTAGCTCGTCGCCGGTGCCAACTCCGGCCACCCCGACCCCAACCGGCTCCACCAACAGCCGCGGCTTGCACCCAGCTATCCGTAGCCACCCTCCATGACTCATTTGGTCACCGGAATCACCAAAAGCACTTCCTCCGCCAAGGCTGGCTGGCGGCTAGTCGCCAGTGCAGCCGACGTGGACCTTGACCACGTGGGCCCTCGTTGACTCCGACGAGTCAGCGGCGATGATGGGGCCCAGCCACGCTAACTAAATAGGTTAGTTTTAATTAAACATTAGTTAAGTTAATTACCCGACACATGGGACCCACTGTCAGGTTTGACCTGGACGTCTCTATTGACCTGACGTCATGTCGATGCATGGTCGACGATTAATCTAATTTCTGGATTTATTCTAATACAAGAAATTCCGTAATATAATTCAAATTTCAAATGCTTATAACTTTTAATCAGAACTCCAAATGCAAAGATTTATATATGAAAAATGATCAGAAAAATCCATTCTATCCATTGGTACAGGTTTCATGCATGTTAAAACAAGTTAACCTTGCTGTTTAACCAGAATAAGATAATGCACCTTTAGGGCTATTTCAAATGAGCTATCATTTGAATCTTTGATTCAAATGAGTTCATCCCCTATTATTTCAGCTTGCATTAGGCCAACACACATCCATATTGCCATGTCATAGCATGCATCATATTGTTGCATATTGTCATGTGTGTATACTTTCGATATGCTTTTTCGTGATAGGTTACGCCCCGAGGATAACCTCGACTATCCATCCGAAGGCGATACTCTACCCCCGTTCCATCGTGCAAGCAACTCATTGATCATTCCGATACAAACCCATGTTCTAGCTTCTGCTCTCGTTCTTTGCATTAAGACAACGCGATTCAAACTGCTGTGTGTCATGCGGTAGTTGAACCCACTTCCTTTGCATGACTGTCATTGCCACAAGAACTCAGATGAAACCCACTAGTATGTGTAGGAGTTGATTGAGCCATGTTTGTGATTCCTACCATGCTATGCTTGCTATGCTTAGAGTTGTGTCGTCTGGCTCATCGGGATGATGAACTGGAGTGAAAGGTTGTGTTGGTTCGAGAGTGAAAGTGTTGAACACGTTTTGGTAAAGGTATCGATGAGAGGCCATGTAGGAGTACATGGTGGGTTGTTTCATTGAAGCCGTCCTAAGAACTGAGATCTGTGTTTGTGATCCATGAAAGCAGTTACTACCACGCATTGGGATCCTTAATTGACCCTGTCGGCTTCTTAACCACTCTTGTCCTCGGTCAAGGGAGTTGCAAGTAGTTTCGGTGTTTGTAGCATCTTTGGGGGGCCGCATAGCGACCGTAGGGGTGGGTTGTGTTGCGGTAAACACTTGTGGCCCAGTGTCTGGTCGCCTGCTTGGTGTCTCGGGAACCCTGCACATTGTTCGGGCCGTATGGGAAACCTCGGCGGACTCCCTGGATGGAACCCGAATAGGCGATCAACCGGACTTGGGACTTGTGTGTTTAGGTAGGTCGTGGCCGACACCCACGTTGGGCTTCCGCTTGAAGGTTGCCGAGTACATGTCGTGTAAACGGTAAGTGGTGAGCGTGTGTGAAGAAGTACACCCCTGCAGGTTAATATGATCTATTCGAATAGCCGTGTCCACGGAGAAGGACTTCTGGGTTACCTATATCAGTTCATAGACAAGTAAATGGATACTACTAAAAGCCTCAAGATAAGTGTGAGTATCGTGGATGGCCCTCTCGTGGGATGACGAGAGAGGATCCACGGTGGAGTATTGCGATGGTGATTAGTGGACTCGTGTGCGACAAATGCTTTTCAAGTGGTGTCACGTAGGATAGCTTAGCCAAGAGTCAAAGCTGGCTTGTCAAAATAACTCCACCACCTTCTTGAGAATGTGCATGTATGATAGGATTACGTGGTAAGACTTCTTTGAGTACCTCCGTACTCATGTTTGCTTAATTAATGTTTTTCAGAGGACAACACTACCCCTCCGATGGATTCTATGTAGATCTCGACTTGACGAGTGAACTAGCCACCGGTGGCGATCTAAGACTTGTGAAGGGCCATTGTAGATAGAAAGGCTCCAACAAGCTTTCTTTCTTTCTAGAGTCTCGTACTCGGACTAGTTTGCTTCGCATGTGCTTGTATGATTGTATGACTTGAGTGTTGGGTCATGCGACCCTACCTGTATGACTATGTTATGTATGGCTCCTCGGAGCCTTTTAAATAAAGTACTTGAGTTGTAGAGTTTTGTTGTGATGCCTTGTTGTATTTACTCATATCGGGCATATTATGTGTATGATTGAAATGCTTGGTATGAGTGGGATCCGACAAACTAGTTGTTTATCCTTGGCAGCCTCTCATATGGGGAAATGTAGTCTCGTGCTTACGAGCGATAGTAGTCCGCTATGACCGGTTCACCGGAGTCCTGCTAGCCCAAAGCACTACTGCTTGGACACTTGACTTGCCGGCATGTGTTTCACTTCGTTCCTATGTCCTGTTCCTTCGGGAAATGTCACGCGGTGGTATTCGGAGTCCTGCCTAGCACCTACAGCCGGGATACTGGAGTCCTGTTAGCCCAAAGGTGCTACAGCCCGAATATATACGTTGATGACCGACATGCTCGATGTGATTCATGTATGCCTGTCCCCATAGGTTAGTGCCGCTTTGGGTTCACGACTAGCCATGTCGGCCCGGGTTCTTTGTCATGTGGATGCTAGCGACACTATCATATACGTGAGCCAAAAGACACAAACGGTCCCGGGCCATGGTAAGGCGACACCCGTGGGAATACCGTGCGTGAGGCCACAAAGTGATATGAGGTGTTACCGGCTAGGTCGATGTGACTTGGAATCAGGGTCCTGACAGGAATGGACCGACGTTCCTAGCCCAGAAGTGGGCAAGGACCGTCCCCTCTCGCCGAGAAACGATGCACCGGACGGTTCGGTCATGTACTTCGACGGTGTATTCGTCCGTCAGGGCGCGGGGGCTGGAGTCGTGCTCATCTCTCCCACACAGGACAAGCTCTACTACGCCGTGCAGCTCTGCTTCCAGCAGGGCGAGAAGGTCTCCAATAACATCGCAGAATGTGAAGGCCTGATCGCTGGTCTCACAGCTGCGGCGGCTTTGGGAGCAAAGCGCCTCACCATCAAGGGTGACTCCCAACTCCTCGTCAACTTCTCCAACAAAGCATACAAGCCAAAGGACGAGCACATGGAGGCATACCTTGAGGAGGTACGCAAAATTGAGAAACAATTCTTGGGCCTGGAGTTGTAGCACGTGCGGCGCGACACGAACAAGGAGGCAGACGACATCGCCAAGAGGGCGTCTCGCCGCCAGCCTCAGGATCCTGGCGTCTTTGAAGAGTGGATCTTCAAGCCGTCCGCAACCCGACCCACCGTGGGACCAGCATCGCCTCAGGAGGAGCTCCCCCCCAGCACCCCTCTCGGGCGCCCCCGCTTGTGTCCCAACCTCGAGAGCCCGTCTGCTCCTCGCGCTTGAGCCTCAGGAGGGGTGCTGGACTGAGGAGTTCAAGGTGTACCTGCTCTAGGGGACCCTGTCGGCGAATGAGGAAGGCGCGGAGCGTGTGGCTCGCTAGGCCACTGCCTATTGCATCCAGGACGGTGAGATCTACTGAAAACGGCCAAACACCGTCTCTCTGCGGTGCATCTCCGGGGAGCACGGACACGTGCTGCTGGCTGACATACATTGTGGGGACTGCAGGCATCACTCTTCGTCGCGCACCCTCGTGGGCAAGGCGTTCCGCAGTGGATTCTACTAGCCCACAGAGCTCAATGATGCCATCGAGCTAGTGATATCCTGTCAAGCCTGCCAATTCCATGCCAAGCAGATCCACCAGCCCGCTCAGGGTCTCCAGACCATCCCGCTCTCATGGTCGTTCGTGGTCTGGGGGCTGGACATCTTTGGCCCATTCCCTCAAGCGCCTGAGGGCTACCGCTACCTCTATGTCGCCATCGACAAGTTCACCAAGTGGGCGGAGGTGGAGGTTGTCGGCACTATCCCAGCCGGCTCGGCAGTCAAGTTCATCAAGGGCCTTGTGAGCTGGTTCGGGGTCCCTAATCGCATCATAACCGACAACGGCTCACAGTTCACTAGCAACCTTTTCAAAACATATTGTGCTAACCTTGGAGCACAGATATGCTACGCCTCAGTGGCACACCCCAGGAGCAACGTCCAGGCCGAGTGCACCAACGCGGTGGTCCTGAGAGGCCTCAAGGCAAGAACCTTCAAGAAGAACCTCGAGGCCTGTGGCAGTGGCAGGTGTCGTGGTATTCTCACGGGGGGTGTAAGACGACAGATGCCACCGGGTGGCTTAGTGTGAGGGCAAGACTGCTGCCGGAATATCCGGGGACGGGAATGCGAGTAGCACGCGCTAGTTTACTTAGGTTTGGGGCTCTCCGGAGAGATAATACCCCTAATCCTGCATGTCTGAGTATATCTGGTATGTATATCTGGTATAGAGTGCTCCTGGAGCTGTATCTCGGGCATGCTCGCCCATGGCCGGGTGGCCGTATGAACTAGTGGCTATGCGTGGCCATGAGTGAGCTTGGGTGCTCATGCGTGGGTGTGTGGATGGACGGATGGCTAGCTATATATAGTGGGAGCTAGCTTAGGTGAAAGTGCGTTATATCGACTAGAGGGGGGGTGAATAGGCGTTTTTTATGAATTCTTCACTGAGGAATTTGTGTGTGAGGAAATTCCTTAGAGAAGAACTACTTGAAGTTGAATAAGTACTCAAAAGTAAACATAACGGAACACAAGCATAGTCATCATGATGAAATGAAGACAAGCACTGAGCACTAAAAGCGTAATCACAGGATAACAGAATGAAGACAAACAAACTGAAGAAATTGAATTGAGGAAATTGAGAAAGTCTTCAGTCAAAGTCTTCAAACACAGATATGACAAGCACACAACACAGTAATGAGGAAATGAAAGAGTTGAGGAAATAGAACCAGTTGGCTTGGTGAAGACAATGATTTGGTAGACCAGTTCAAGCTGCCGTCTCAGTTGTACATCCGCTTGGAGCGGCTAGGTATTTAAACACGAGGACACACATTCCGGACACACAGTCCTCACCGTATTCTCCTTGAACTAAGGTCACACAGACCTCGTCCAATCACTCGTGGTAAGTCTTCAGGTGACTTCCGAACCTTCACAAACTCGGTCACTCGGCGATCCACAATTCCTCTTGGATGCTCTAGACCACGACGCCTAACCGTTTGGAAGAAGCACAGTCTTCAAAGGTAACAAGCATCGGAACCACGCAGGATCAATCTCTTCAGTGATGCTCAATCACTTTGGGTGTGTAGGTGTTTGGGTTTGGGTTTTCCTCACTCGATGATTTTCGCTCAAAGTCCTCGGAGGATGTGAAAGTGCGTTATATCGACTACAGGGGGGGTGAATAGGCGATTTTTATGAATTCATCACTGAGGAATTTGCCGGTGAGGAAATTCCTTAGCGAAGAACTACTTGCAGCGGAATAAGTACTCAGAAGTAAGCATAGCAGAATACAGGCATGGTCATCATGATGAAATGAAGACAGTCACAGAGTACAGAAAGCGTAATCACAGGATAACACAAGATGAAGACAAACAGACTGAAGAAATTGAACTGAGGAAATTGAGAAAGTCTTTAGTCAAAGTCTTCAAACACAGATATGAACAAACACTCAACACAGTAATGAGGAAATGAAAGAGTTGAGGAAATAGAACCAGTAAGGTTGGTGAAGATAATGATTTGGTAAACTAGTTCCAACTGTTGTCTCGGTTGTATGCGTCTGGGTTGGGCCGAGTATTTAAACTCGAGGACACAGTCCGGACACCCGATCGGCCGAAAGCACGCAGCTCGGGACACAAAGTCCTCACCGTATTCTCCTTGAACTAAGGTCACATAGACCTCGTCCAATCACTCGTGGTAAGTCTTGAGCGACTTCCAAACCTTCACAGACTTGGTCACTCGGCGATCCACAATTCCTCTTGGATGCTCTAGACCATGACGCCTAACCAACTGGAAGAAGCACAGTCTTCAAAGGTAACAAGCGTCGGATCCACGCAGGATCAATCTTTTCAGTGATGCTCAATCACTTTGGGTTTGTAGGGGTTTGGTTTTTGGGTTTTTCCTCACTCGATGATTTTCGCTCAAAGTCCTCGGAGGATGGGTTGCTCTCAAATGACAAGTGTCAAGTTCTCTCGGAGCAGCCAACCAGCTAGTGGTTCTAGGGGCGGCTATTTATAGCCTAGGGAGCAGCCCGACATGATAAGACATAAATGCCCTTCAATGATATGACCGTTAGGTGGATAAGATATTTTGGAACAGTGGCCAAGAAGACAAGAATCTGGTCGGAAATTTGACTTTCAAATTCCTCAGGGCTGTCATGTTCCTCACTGTGTAGGCAATTTGCACTGGCGAATTCCTTACTCCTCAGTCAGAACAAATTCCTCGGTGACGGAAAAACTTCGTCTCACATCAAGAAATTGACTGAATCAGTATGAGATTTCCAAAGGCTTCACTCGAAGGGATTGGTAGGTGTAGGATTTTGAGTTGAGCATCACATGGAAATTTTTCCTAGTATTTCCTCGACCCCCTTTAACAAAGACGGTGTTTCCTATGACTCAAGAAAGAGAAAACGAAACTACGAAAACAAAAGTCTTCACGCTTCATGTTCCTCAAATGAATACCAAGTCTTCAAGGTCACACCAATTTCTTCGCTTTCAAAGTCTTCTAAATTCTTCGTAATATCAAAGTCTTCAACGTAGAACTTCATTTTTAGGGTCGACTTTCTCTGTAAATATCAAACTCCTCATAGACTTATAGACACCTGTACACTCATAAACACATTAGTCCCTTAACCTATAAGTCTTCAATACACCAAAATCACTAAGGCACTAGATGCACTTACAATCTCCCCTTTTGGTGATTGATGACAATATAGGTTAAGTTTTCAACGGGGATAAACATATGAAGTGTAAATACTGATATTGAGGAATTTGATTGCAAGATATAGAAGAACTCCCCCTGAAGATGTGCATAGTGAGGAATTTGCTTTTGAGGCATTGCACATTTTAAGTGTTGAATCATGGAGATCTCCCCCTATATCTTGTAATTCATACACGCATTTGACATATAATATGAAAAATTTGAAATGCATGATGAAATATGGTGACTGATGTAATTCAGCATGCGTGTATTAACACATAACAAGGAATAAGCATGCAGAGGAACACATCAAAAGTATCAGAGCACCATCGGGTTTAATACTACAACTCGATCCAATAAAGTTTCAGAAGAACGAGAGTTGTAACTTAGCAAAAAACACCCATATAATAGACCCGCTTGAAGACTAACTCAAATTTCTCCCCCTTTGTCATCGAATGACCAAAAGGATCGAAACCGAGGACTAACGCCTCAAGAATATCAAGTTGATGGAGGAGCGCCAGCGTTATCGGGTCGGTTGTCGTAGTAGGTCCCGCCAAGTTGTCGCCCAAGTCTTCATTTTCATCGTTGTCGCGCGATGAAGAATAGGAGCTGGCCACCAAGGAAGGAACCTTGACCTTCTTGAATTTCTTGATTGGAGGTGCAGACCAGTCAAATTCTTCCTTGAGACCCATGTTCTACAGATCTTCTGCGCTGTAGAGATGAGATAGAACAGCCCAGGTACGGTTGAAGGTTTCATGGAGGTTGTATTGGTTTTTCTTCACTGCATTGTGTGTTGAGGTCATGTTGTGAAGAATTTAACCAAACCGACGCTTGACCCATTTATGATTGCGATCAACCTTCTGATGAAGACTGAGGAATAACTCACGATCAGTCATCACCCTGGGTGTTGTGGCTTGAGGATTTTGCTTGGCTGAGGTATAGGCGGCAGAGTCATGTGTGGCTGAGTCATCATTGGTGGAGTAGATGCAGCCTTGTGAAATTGACCATCCAATGGACGAATGCCTTCGTCTATCACAACAGTTGCCTTGCCTTTGTCATCAGCTGAGGAAAATGTCTATTTGAGGACTTCAATTGGAGGCAAGTAGCTGTAGTGGTTCAGAGTATCAGCCTTGTAATTGAGTGAAGACCTTTTCCTGATGAACCTCATAATCCGTGGTGCATAAGGCTTCAACTCAAAAGGTGACATAGCAATGTTTGCCAGAGTCTCATGAAGAAATCATGGAAGTTGACGGGAACGCCATGAATGATATTGAAAAGCATATTCTTCATGATGCCAACGACTTCTTCATCATTTGAGTCGTGACCTTTGATAGGACTCATTGTCTTCGTCAGAATGCGATAGACAGTCCGAGGCACATATAGTAATTCCTTGACGAAGAATTTGGTTCGAGGTGCCTGCCTTGGCTTCAAAGGCTTCATCAGCACTTGCATGTAATGATTTGAAAGCTCAGGTTCGTTGTAGATGCAACGAGCACCATCAAGGGGAGGACTGAGTGGGAGGGCACGAAGCAATTCAGTTCTTTGGTGCCTTGTTGTGAGTATTTTCCGTCATCCAGTCCAGTACCCATGAGTTCACATCTTTAGAATCTCCGGTGATGTGCAGCGTCGCATAGAATTGAAGAATGAGTTCTTCATTCCAATCACATATGTCAGTGCAGAAATTCAGCAATCCAGCATCATGAAGAACACTGAGGACTGGTTCGAAGCCTGGCAGAGATTCCATGTCCACGTGAGGAATATGTGCATGATCAAAGACTTTGCCTTTGTTCAATAGCATAGAGGAATAGAAGTTGGCTTGACTAGCAGTCCAAAAACGCCTCTTCCTTATGCGAGCAGAGTCATATGGGTTGTAGTCAGTGAAGAATACATGCTCATGAAGAAATCTTCAGCCTTGAACTTTTGCTTCGTTGAGAATGGATTCTTTGGCTTTGGCAGTGGAGTGTCAGTGAGTTGCATCACTACCTCAGGAATCGCAATCTCAGGTTCTTCAGGCTGAGGATTTTGTGGTTCCTCTTCATATGCAGCCTGCGTGTTCATAGGATCAGCAGCAGCAGGTTCTTCAGCACTAGGGGCTAGAATTTCTTCATGCACGGACGAGGTGGGATGAGTTTCTTCAGAGCCCATTTGAACCGTTGGTGCAGGGGACTGAGGAATTTGTTGGATTGGGGTGAAGTGTGGAGAATTGGGATGCTGACTTTCCCAAAAGTCATCATTCATCACAAAGCGTGGTGCATCCAATATCCACGTCTTCGTCTTCAATTTCCTCAACACCAGCCTCTTCACCGTGAACTGAGGCATAGGCGAGGAAATGATTGGTGTTGAAGGGATTGCATCCACTTCAATTTCTTCTTCAATCTGCTCTGACGAAGCAGCAGAATGATTTTCTTCATCAGATCCGCTTGGGATCTCATATTCTTCACCAAAAGTAACGAGGTCCTTTGATGGCATGGAGGAAATCGGAACATCATCAATTGGATTTTCAAATGAGCTAGTCATTGGCTTCATTTTCTTCGGGGCTGAAGAATTTGAAGCAGCTGATGCTTTCCTTTTCTTCACTGCAGCTCGCTCTGCAGCCTTGGTCTTCTTCACATCTGTTGCAGATGGAAGGATAGGAGTTTGTGTAGGCGCAGGAGGAGCTGAGGAATCTGTTTGAATTTCCTCAGGCGCAATCGATTACCACGACTTCTTGATTTCTTCAGCGCACTACTAGTGGATGCCACCGCAATTTCTTCAATGTTGGAATGGAGTCATCAGCCACCTGGAACTAGCATTTTCTTCTTGAGCTAAAATCATCGGTGTCTTGGCATGTTCTTCAAATAGTCGAGCAGAGGCTCCAGCCTGAGGATTTTCTTGTTGCGTTGGGCTGCAACATTTGTGAACTTCTTTGTCAGATTGACAAATCTGACTTTGGCTCCTTGCCAATCAGCATAATAGGCATCAAAGTTATCACTGAGGGCTTTTATTTCAGACTGGATCTTGAGGAGTTCCTCAATTGTCATTCTGACAACGTTTTTCTTCAGGAACTTCTCTTTCCTGAACTGAGCCTTCTTGATCTACCTTGCCTTCTCAAATTTCCATTTCTCTTCAGAGATGAAATGGGTCAGCATGTGCCTTTGTCCAGGAGTCAAATCAAAATCAGGCATAGGTGTCTCTGGATCCTTGTGCCATAGAGCAATGTATTCAAGGATCGCCCTTGGATCCAAAAAGCGCGGGTACGGTGTGCCTTTGGCTCTAGCGGCCCTAACTTGTCGGTCTCTGATGATTTCTGCAAGTTCATCATCATCAGCTTCATCATCAGATGGCACTTGGAAGGCAACCTATTTGTTCTTCGGACTTGGCCGAGAACCTCGTCCAGCAGTTGCCTTTTTTGTCAGCAGAGTGGGGCCTGATGAAGAATTTGGTGCAGCTGAGGAACTTGCTGAGACACCAGAGGCAATAGAGATGCCTGCAGTCCTTTGGCATGTGGCCAGATGCACAGGTGTTGAGGACTTTGGAGGAGCTGCTGAGGACTTTGGAGGAGGAGCTGACGATTTGGGAGGTGCAGGTGCAGCATGAGGAACTGACTTCTTTTGCTGAGGATTTTGGCCGTGAGGGAACTGTTGGTGAAGCACTTGGCTTGTGCGCTGACTTCTTTTCCATTGATTTTCTGGGCTGAACAGGGGCCTCAGTGGCAGCAGCAGTAGCAGTGTCTTCATTGAATTTCCTCACTTCTTCTTTGGCTTGTCTCGCCCACTTGGCTTGGCGCTTGGCCCATTCTTCAGGAAAGTCCTCAGCACGCTTGATGCTGGTGGGGTCACCTTCTTGTCCAGGTGCCAATGGAGCTCTTGGGCATGGAGGATTCAGTGTGAATTTCTTCATGTACTTTGGAGTAACATACCTGTACTCCCTCCATTCCCTTGCCCATCTCCTCTCAATCCTCTGAATGCGCAACTTGCGCTGATTTTTGTTTTCCTTGCCAAACTTGGCTTCATCAGGTGTGCAATAGTCAGCATAGATGTCCTCAGGTATCTCAAAAGCCGTCATGACCTCAGGCCTCTTTCCTCCTTTCTGTGGCTTCTTTCCTTCGCCATATTCTTCTTGGTGAGGAATTTGAACAATCGAATTCTCTAAAGAAGTATGCAACTTTTCTTCGAGGAACGCTGCAAATGAGTTAAGTTGATGAGAACCTAGTGATTCAAAGCGGACATGAGTACCGTGAGCAGTATAGTTGCGAGGAATTTGGAGAGGTCATATCACGTTCTCGGAAGGTTTTTCAAAAGAACTAGTTTGAGGAATTTGACCAGATGAGCCTTGAAGAGTTTCACTAGCGATCTTTGTCTTAGGTTCCAGAGTTGTATAGATCGAGGATCCACACAATTGAGGAATCTTGAAGAAAAATCATGGCTTAGAGAAGCAAATCAAGAGCGTATTTCGTTTGAGGTGTTCATATGTGTGAAGATTTGAAGAATAAACACCTTTGAAGATTTTCAGGTAGGTTTGAGAATCAAAGCAAGTAATAAAAGTAACTTTTAATTACCCGAACTGAAGAACACGACGAACGGAGAAGTGTAGATTAGAAGTCATCAGTTCAGATATCCCACGCCCTAACTCGGCGGAGGAAGATAGCTACGGCGGTGGCGGAGTGAAGATTTCCGCGGTCGGCGCGAGTAGGACGGTGACGAGGTCGAGGCAGTGAAGCTCTTCCTCACCGGCGACGATGGAGTAGCGGCGGCGCTAGGGTTTGAGAAGCTCGAGCGAGAGAGAGAGCGGTCGAGCAGAGTAAAGGAAGTGAGGAAGGGGAAAGGGGTATATATAGCCATGGTGAAAAACTGTTCGCCCGAAGATTTTGGACGAACGTGCCCCTGACCCTTCTCATTCGCTTGACATTTGTCACCCACGTACTGAAAAGTGGAGATCATGTTAGATCGTGGGTGAATAGATAAGTCTAATGTAGGAAGCGGAACGGATTGAGCGGCAAACCCGAAAATTTGGATAAGATTAGTTAAAAGTTCCGTTCGCAATTTCTTCAGCTGACAAGGACATAGTGAAGATTTTGAACGAGTTTTAAATAGAACGCACATGAATAATTTGTGAATAGATTGGGTTGAGTATAGCATAGAGGGGGAAGGGTCCGATCACATTCACTTAGCAGAAAAAAAAGCAACTTGAAGAAATAGCCATAAGTGAATGCTGTAGAGGACATAAACCCATATATATAAATATATCCAATGAAGAAAGACAACAAAAATAGTGAAGATTTTGCAAAGTTGAAGAATTTGAAAAACTGAAGAATTTCTAAACTGAGGAAAAACTCAAATTGAAGATTTTCAACTTTTGGTGGTGGCATGACCCACCGTATAAGAATGATGATTTCAGACACCGCGTACAATTGTCGTAGGGTTCTGAGAATCAAATTCTTCATTAATTTCTTCACACTTAGAGTGTTTGAAAGTGCGTTATGTCGACTAGAGGGGGGGTGAATAGGCGATTTTTATGAATTCTTCACTGAGGAATTTGCCGGTGAGGAAATTCCTTAATGAAGAACTATTAACAGCGGAATAAGTACTCAGAAGTAAGCATAACAGAATACACGCATGGTCATCATGATGAAATGAAGACTAGCACAGAGTACACAAAGCGTAATCACAGGATAACACAAGATGAAGACAAACAGACTGAAGAAATTGAACTGAGGAAATTGAGAAAGTCTTCAGTCAAAGTCTTCAAACACAGATGATGAACAAACACTCAACACAGTAATGAGGAAATGAAGGGGTTGAGGAAATAGAACCAGATTAGGTTGGTTAAGACAATGATTTCAGAGACCGGTTCCAACTGTCTCGATTGTATGCGTCTGGTTGGAGCGGATGAGTATTTAAACTCGAGGACACACGATCCGGACACCCGATCGGCGATCACGCAGCTCGGGACACCAAGTCCTCACCATATTCTCCTTGAACTAAGGTCACACAGACCTCGTCCAATCACTCGTGGTAAGTCTTGAGCGACTTCCAAACCTTCACAGACTTGGTCACTCGGCGATCCACAATTCCTCTTGGATGCTCTAGACCATGACGCCTAACCGTCTGGAAGAAGCACAGTCTTCAAAGGTAACAAGCGTCGGATCCATGCAGGATCAATCTCTTAAGTGATGCTCAATCACTTTGGGTTTGTAGGGGTTTGGTTTTTGGGTTTTTCCTCACTCGATGATTTTCGCTCAAAGTCCTCAAAGGATGGGTTGCTCTCAAATGACAAGTGTCAAGTTTCTCTCGGAGCAGCCAACCAGTTGTGGTTGTAGGGGGCGGCTATTTATAGCCTAGGGAGCAGCCCGACATGATAAGACATAAATGCCCTTCAATGATATGACCGTTAGGTGGATAAGATATTTTGGGACAGCCATGCGCAAGACAAAGAACGGTTGGAAATTTGAATCTCAAATTCCTCGGGGCTATCATGTTCCTCACTGTAGGCAATCCATGACGAATTCCTAACTCCTCGGTCAGAACAAATTCCTCGGCGACTGTAAGAACTTCGTCTCATCACATCAAGAAATTGACTGAATCAGTATGAGATTTCCAAAGGCTTCACTCGAAGGGATTGGTAGGTGTAGGATTTTGAGTTGAGCATCACTTGGAAAAAATTCCTTAGGATTTCCTAGAACCCCTTTAAGAGTACTGTGTTTCCTTTGACTCTAGATAGAGATAATGAAAATACGATAACAATAGTCTTCACGCTTCATGTTCCTCAAATGAATACCAAGTCTTCAAGGTCACACCAATTTCTTCACTTTCAAAGTCTTGAGAAAGTCTTCAAAATATCAAAGTCTTGATCGAAGAACTTCATTTTAGGGGTCGACTTTCTCTATAAATATCAAACTCCTCATAGACTTATAGACCTGTGTACACTCACAAACGCATTAGTTCCTTAACCAATAAGTCTTCAATACACCAAAATCACTAAGGGGCACTAGATGCACTTACAGTGTTATTCTTCATTGATTGAAGAAAAACGTTTCTTCATGTGTTGCACATCTAAGTCATCAATTTTGCATAAGTGTCAGGATGTGAGTCCTTTTCAAAGAACATTCGAAGATTCTAAGATATTTAGCTCACACCGCAACTTGCTAAATCTCTTCTCATCCAAGGGCTTTGTGAAGATATCAGCTAGCTGTTCTTCAGTCTTCACATGCTCGATGGATTTGTTGCCCTTCAACACATGATCACGAAGAAAATGATGGCCGAATCTGAATGTGCTTTGTCTTTGAGTCTTTGGCTGGGTTGTGAGCAATCTTGATGGCACTCTCATTGTCACAAAGATGAGAGGCACATTCTTCACGTTGATGCCGTAGTCCTTGAGAGTTTGCTTCATCCATAGAAATTGAGCACAGCAAGAGCCAAGAGCAATGTACTCACTTCCGCATGATGAAGGATACGCAGACTGCTTCTTCGAGGACCACCGGACCAAAGATCGTCCGAGGAAATGACAAGTACCGGATGTTGACTTGCGGTCCACACGATCACTAGCATAGTCGAGTCGAGAATATTCAATGAGATCAAAAGTAGAGCCCTTGGGGTACCATAATCCTAGTGTTGGTGTGTGAGCTAGATATCAAGAATATGCTTTACGTACCTTATGGTGTGATTCCTTTGGTGTAGCTTGAAATCGGGCACACATGCAAACACTAAGCATTATATCAGGCCTAGATGCACATAAGTACAATAAAGAACCAATCATGGAGCGGTATACCTTGTGATCGAAGTCTATACAATTTTCATCAGTGCATAGGTGGCCATTTGTTGGCATAGGAATTTTGACGCCTTTGCAATCTTGCATGCCGAATTTCTTCAGAACATCTTTGAGGTATTTCTCCTGAGATATGAATATGCCATTGTGTTGTTGACGAATTTGAAGACCTAAAAAGAATTTCAACTCTCCCATCATAGACATTTGATATTCTTCACTCATCATATAGGCAAATTCATCACTATAACATTGGTCAGTACAGCCAAAGATAATATCGTCAACGTACATTTGGCACACAAACAGTTCACCATCATAAGATTTAGTAAAGAGAGTAGAGTCGAGTGAACCGGGTGTGAAGCCATTCTGCACGAAGAATTCCTTCAATGTATCATACCACGCCCGTGGGGCCTGTTTGAGGCCATAGAGGGCCTTGTTGAGTCTGAAGACTTTGTCGGGATTCTTTGGATCTTCAAAACCTGGGGGTTGAGCAACATATACTTCTTACTCAAGCTTACCATTGAGGAATGCACTTTTCACATCCATTTGATATAAAGTGATATTATGATGGTTAGCATAAGCAAATGTCTGTGAATAGCCTCAAGTCTAGCAACATGTGCAAAAGTTTCATCGAAATCAATTCCTTCAACTGTGTGTAGCCTTGAGCTACAAGTCGTGCCTTATTCCTCACCACAAGGCCATTTTCATCTTGCTTGTTGCGGTAGATCCACTTTGTGCCAATGATATTATGCTTGCGAGGATCTGGACGTTTGACTAGTTCCCGGACATTGTTGAGCTCGAATCGATGTAATTCTTCTTGCATGGCCTGAATCCACTCGGGCTCCGGATGCTTCATCTACCTTAGTGGGCTCTGTGATAGAGACAAAAGCATAGTGCCCACAAAAGTTAGATAAATGTGAAGCTTTTGAGCGTGTGAGAGGACCTGGTGCTTCAATGTCATCGATGATCTTGTCAACTTGCACTTCTTTTGCAACACGAGGATGAGCTGGTTGTCGTCGAGGAATTTGATCAGCATTTTCTTTGGCACCATGTTCTTCAGCATTATCTTCAGGTGCATCAGCTCGACGTTCTTCGCGTTCAGGAATGAATTCTTCAGAGATTCTTGATGGGAATGACATCCTCGGTTGCCTTGAACTTGATAGATTCCTCGGTCTTTGGTTCATCTATCACGGAAGGTAGGTGCTCTCTTTGCGAGCCGTTAGTTTCATCGAACCAAGCACATCTACAGTTTCAACAATCTTGTAAAGAACATTGTTGAAGACTCGTAGGTGTCTTGAGTCCTTTCCATAACCAAGCATAAAACCTTCATGTGCTTTTGGTGCAAATTTAGCATTGTGATGAGGATCTCTAATCCAGCATTTAGCAATCAAGACTTTGAAATAACTCACATTGGGTTTCTTGTCAGTGAGGAGTTCATAGGCAGTCTTCTTGAAGAATTTGTGAAGATATACTCTATTGATGATGTGGCACACGGCATCAATTGCATCAATCCAAAAACGACGAGGCGTTTTGTATTCATCAAGCATAGTCTGAGCCATCTCAACAAGAGTTACGTTCTTGCGCTCCACGACGCCATTTCTTTGAGGAGTATAAGGAGCAGATAACTCATGAGTAATACCAAGTTCATCAAGATAGTCATCAAGACCGAATTCTTGAACTCAGTTCTATTGTCACTCTGATGTGCACGATCTTCACACCTCAGTTGGTTGAAGCCCTCGAGGAACATCGTTTGAAGACTTCCTGCACTTCATGTTTGTAAGTGACAATGTGTACCCATGTGTAACGAGAGTAATCATCAACAATAACAAAGCCATATAGAGATGCATCATTAGTGACTGCTGAGTAATGATTAGGATCAAAAAGGTCCATGTGAAGCAATTCGAATGGACGAGTAGTGGTCATGATAGTCTTCATTTGGATGCTTGGCCTTGGTCATTTTTCCAGCTTCACAAGCTCCACACAAGTGATCCTTGAGGAATTTGACATTCTCAATGCCAATGACATACTTCTTCTTCGCAAGCGTGTGCAAATTCCTCATGCCTGCGTGACCAAGTCGTCGATGCCATAGCCAGCCTTCTGAAGCTTTTGCAAGTAGACACACGGCTGGTTTTGGTCCTGCAGAGAAATCAACAATATACAAGTCTCCTCTACTAAAGCCTTCGAATACTTTGGAATTGTTGGCTTCCATGATCACAACACAACGATACTTGCCAAAGACAACAACCATATCAAGATCACGAAGCATTGAGACTGACATGAGGTTGTATCCTAAGGACTCAACAAGCATGAATTTGTCCATGTGTATGTCCTTAGAGATCGCAACCTTACCAAGACCCAATACCTGACTTTTCCCTTTGTCAACAAAGATGATATGCTTCAGATGTGACGGTGATAAGGGAGCATCCATCAATAGGTTCTTGTCACCAGTCATGTGATTTGTACATCCACTATCGAGGACCCACTCATTTGCTTTGGGTTGATCATCCTGCAGATGAATTAGTGCAACTTACGATCTCATATACTTCATCAGTGAAGAATATGATATCAATTTCATCAGATGAATTTCATCGAGCAGAAAGCAGATATAGCGGTATGAGGGCGTGTGAAATGAAAGTTCATTTCTTCATCATTCGCTGCGTCCTTTTCGAGCAATGTTGTCGTGTCCCTGGCAAATTCTTCAGACGTTAAAGCACGTCTGGAGACCTGACCCTGCAGAGGAAATTAGTTCTTTTTCTTCACCACCCACATCTGAAGGGGTGGCAAAGAGTTCATCACTCTGCGAGCTCCATATGAGAATGGTGGCATAGAAGCCAATCCATTTCGTTTCACATAAGAGAGGTTAGGGTAAGCATATGAATAAGCAGAGAAATTCTTCGAGGACTTATGAACATATTGATTTGAAGAATAATCCACATATTCATAGCCCTTAGCTCTATCCTGCGAAACAAAGTTGTTAGCACGATGATAATCATATGAGGACTTTGATTCTTTTGAGGAATTTGATCCACGTGTTGGTCCGTATGAGGACTTGGATCCATATGAAGAATTTGGTCCATATGAAGAGTTTGGTCTGGGGTTCCTATTCTTCACAGGTGGTGTCATGAGGACATACACCTGAAGACTTTCAAGGCACTTCTTGGGAACCCAGATTTTCTTCATAGGCACAGCAATGGTTGGAAATTTGAATCTCAAATTCCTCAGGGCTATCATGTTCCTCACTGTGTAGGCAATCCGCACTGGCGAATTCCTAACTCCTCAGTCAGAACAAATTCTCGTGACGGAAGAACTTCGTCTCATCCTTTGAAGAAATTGACTGAATCGTATGAGATTTCCAAAGGCTTTACTCGAAGGATTGGTAGGTGTAGGATTTTGAGTTGAGCATCACATGGAGATTTTTCCTTAGTATTTCCTCGACCCCCTTTAACGATGCGGTGTTTCCTATGACTCAAGAAAGAGAAAAGCGAAACTACGAAAACAAAAGTCTTCACGCTTCATGTTCCTCGAATGAATACCAAGTCTTCAAGGTCACACCAATTTCTTCACTTTCAAAGTCTTGAAAGACTTCGAATATCAAAGTCTTGATCGAAGAACTTCATTTTTAGGGTCGACTTTCTCTGTAAATATCAAACTCCTCATAGACTTATAGACCTGTGTACACTCATAAACACATTAGTCCCTTAACCTATAAGTCTTCAATACACCAAAATCACTAAGGGGCACTAGATGCACTTACAGGATGGGATGCTCTCAAATGACAAGTGTCAGTTTCTCTCAGAGCAGCCAACCAGCTAGTGGTTGTAGGGGGTGGATATTTATAGCCTAGGGAGCAGCCCGACATGATAAGACATAAATGCCCTTCAATGATATGACCGTTAGGTGGATAAGATATTTTCGGACAGCTGGCGCGTACGACAAAGAACGGTCGGAAATTTGAGGCTCAAATTCCTCGGGGCTATCATGTTCCTCACGTGTAGGCAATCCGCCGGTGAATTCCTAACTCCTCGGTCAGAACAAATTCCTCGAGAGACGGAAGAACTTCGTCTACATCCTTTGAAGAATATGGTGAGCTGTATGAGATTTCCAATGGCTTCACTCAAAGGGATTGGTAGGTGTAGGATTTTGAGTTGAGCATCACATGGAAATTTTTCCTTAGTATTTCCTCGACCCCCTTTAACAGTATGGTGTTTCCTATGACTCAATAAAGAGAAAATGAAACTACGAAAACAAAAGTCTTCACACTTCATGTTCCTCAAATGAATACCAAGTGTTCAAGGTCACACCAATTTCTTCACTTTCAAAGTCTTCAGAAAGTCTTCAGAAAACCAAAGTCTTCAGTCGAAGAACTTCATTTTTAGGGGTCGACTTTCTCTGTAAATATCAAACTCCTCATAGACTTATAGACATGTGTACACTCATAAACACATTAGTCACTTAACCTATAAGTCTTCAATACACCAAAATCACTAAGGGGCACTAGATGCACTTACAATCTCCCCCTTTTTGGTGATTGATGACAATATAGGTTAAGTTTTCAACGGGGATAAACATTTGAAGTGTAAATACTGATATTGAGGAATTTGAATGCAAGATATAAAAGAACTCCCCCTGAAGATGTGCATAGTGAGGATTTTGCTTTTTGAAGCAATGCACACTTGAAGAGTTGAATCATGGAGATCTCCCCCTATATCTTGTAATTCATACACGCATTTGACATATAATATGAAGAACTTGAAATGCATGATGAAATATGGTGACTGATGTAATTCAGCATGCGTGCATTAACATTAACGAGGAATAAGCATGCAGAAGAACACAGCAAAAGTATCAGGCCACCGTAAAGTTTAAGTTTACAACTCGATCCAGCAAAGTCATCAGAAGAACGAGAGTTGTAACTGGGCAAAAAAACGCCCATATAATAGACCCGCTTGAAGACTAACTCAAATTTCTCCCCCTTTGTCATCGAATGACCAAAAGGATAAAAAATGAGGACTAACGCCCCTGAATAATATCAAGTTGATAAATGAGCGCCAGTGTTGTTAGGGTCGTTTGTTGATGTTGGGCCTACCGCAGTGTCGTCCAAGTCTTCATGCTCGTCGGTGTCGCGCGATGAAGAATAGGAGCTGGCCACCAAGGAAGGAACCTTGACCTTCTTGTATTTATTCGAAGGAGGTGTAGACCAGTCAAAGTCTTCCTTGAGACCCATTTTCTTCAGATCGTCGGCGCTATAGACATGAGACAGAACAGCCCAGGTACGGTTGAAGGTTTCATGGAGGTAGTAGTGGTTTTTCTTCACTGCATTGTGAGTAGCAGTCATGTTGTGAAGAATTGAACCAAACTAACGCTTGAACCATTTATGATTGCGATCAACCTTCTGATGAAGACTGAGGAGAAGCTCATGATCAGTCATCACCCTGCGTGCTGTGCCTTGAGGATTTTGCTTGGTTGTGTTGGCGGCAAAGTCATGTGTGGCAGAGTCGTCATTAGTTGAGTAGGATGCAGCCTTGTGAAATGACGATCCAATGGACGAATGCCTTCATCTATAACAGCAGCGGCCTTGCCCTTGTCATCAGCTGAGGAAAACGTCCGTTTGAGGACTTCAATCGGAGGCAAGTAGATGCAATGGTTCAGTGTATCAGCTTTGTAGTTGAGTGAAGACCTTGTTCTGATGAATCTCATAATCCAAGGTGCATAAGGCTGCAGCTCAAATGGTGACATAGCGAGATTGGCCAGAGTCCTCATGAAGAAATCATGGAAGTTGACAGGAACGCCATGAATGATATTGAAAAGTAGATTCTTCATGATGCCAATGACTTCTTCTTCATTCAAGTCGTGGCCCTTGATTGGACTCAATGTCTTCGTCAAAATGCGATAGACAGTCCGAGGCACATATAGTAATTCCTTCACGAGGAATTTGGTTTGTGGGGCCTGCCCTAGCTTCAATGGCTTCATCAGCACTTGCATGTAATGATCTGTAAGCTCAGGTTCACTATAGACGCAACGAGCAGCTTCAAGGGGAGGACTGAGTGGTAAGGCGTGAAGCATGCAGTAGCTGGTGCCTTATAGTGAGTGTTTTTAGACATCCAGTACAGCACCCATGAATTCACATCTTCAGAATCTCCGGTGATGTGCAGCGTCGCATAAAACTGTAGAATGAGTTCTTCATTCCAATCACAGATGTCAGTGCAGAAATTTAACAGTCCAGCGTCGTGAAGAACACTGAGGACTGGCACAAAGCACGACAGAGATTCCATATCTACGTGAGGAATGTGCTCATGATCGAAGATTTTGTCTTTGTTGAACAGCACTGAGGAATAGAAATTTACTGTTGGCAGTCGTAAACGCCTCTTCCTAATGCGAGCAGAGTCATAGGGGTTGTAGTCTGTGAAGAATGCGTGCTCGCCGAATAAATCATCAGCCTTGAATTTTTTGCTTCCTTGAGAATGGATCCTTTGGCTTGGGCAGAGGAGTATCAGTGAGTTGCATCACAACCTCAGGAATCGCAATCTCAGGTTCTTCAGGCTGAGGAATTTCTGGTTCCTCTTCAGTGGCAGTCTGCGTCTTCAGATGTTCAGCAGCAGCAGTTTCTTCAGCACTAGTGGCTGGAATTTCTTCACGTACAGACGAAGTGGGGTGAGTTTCTTCAGAGCCCATTTGAACAGTTTGTGCAGGGGACTGAGGGATTTGCTGTAACGATGTGAAGAGTGGAGAGATGGGATGCTGACTTTCCCAAAAGTCATCATTCATTAGTGGAGTAGTACTTCCAATGTCCACGTCTTCATCTTCTATTTCTTCAACGCCGACCTCTTCGGTAGTAAACTAAGGCATAGGTGAGGAAACAACAGGAGTTGAAGGGATTTCATCCACTTCAATTTCTTCATCCATCTGCTCTGACGAAGCAGCAGAAGGATTTTCTTCATCAGATCCGCTAGGGATCACATATTCTTCATCAAAAGGAACAAGGTCCTTTGATGGCATGGTTGAGATCGGAACAGCATCAATGGGATTTTCAAATGAGCTGGTCATAGGCTTCATTTTCTTCTGAGCTGAAGAATCTGAAGTAGCGGATGCTTTACTTTTCTTCACTGCTGCATGCTCTATAGCCTTGGTCTTCTTCACATCTGATGCAGATGGAAGGATTGGAGTTGGGGTAGGCGCAGGAGGAGCAGAGGAATCTGGTTCATTTTCTTGAGCACAACTGATGCGGTTGCCTGACCTCTTCATTTTCTTTAGGCGCACCACTAGTGGATGCCTGGCAATTTCTTCGGTAATTTGGAATGCATTCATCAGCCCTGGAACTCACATTTTCTTCAGCAGCCTAAAAGTCATCAGTGGTGCTGGCATGTTCTTCAGTCGGCTAAGCAGATGCCTCAGCCTGAGGAATTTCTTGTTGCGATGGGGCTGCAACATTTGATGTGAACTTCTCAGTCAGTTTAACAAACCTGACTTTGGTTCCTTGCCAATCAGCATAGTAAGCATTGAAGTCATCGCTGAGGGTTTTGATTGAAGACTGGATCTTTACAAGTTCATCAGTTGTCATAGAGACAACGTTGCTCTTCAGAAATTTTTCTTCCTATATTGTGCTTTCTTGATCTGCCTGGCCTTCTCATATTTCCATTTTTCTTCTTGGATGAAATGGGTCAGCATGTGACTTTGACCAGGAGTCAAATTGAAATCAGGCATAGGAGTGTTTGGGTCCTTGTGCCAGAGGTCAATGTAGTCGAGGATCAACTTTGGATCAAAAAGCAGAGGCACATTTGTGCCCTTGGCTCTAGCGGCCCTGACTTGCCTGTCTCTGATGATCTCTGCAAGTTCATCATCATCAGCTTCATCTTCTTCAGACGGCACTTGGAAGGCGACCTGCTTCTTGTGAGGACTTGGCCGAGAACCTCGTCCAGCAGTGGCCTTTGTCTTCAGCAGAGAGGGTCCCGTTGAAGAATTTGGTGCAGCTGAGGAACTAGCAGAAGCTCATGAGGCAATGGAGTGTCCTGTAGTCCTTTGGCACGTTGCAAGATGCACAGGTGCTTAGGACTTTGTCGGAGCAGCTGAGGACTTTGGAGGAGCAGGAGCAGCATGACGAATTGGTCGTGAGGGCTTTGAGGATTCTGGCCGTGAGGGCATAGCTGAGGAACTTGGCCTTGAGGGCATTGAAGGTGAAGCACTTGGCTTGTGCGCAGGCTTCTTTGCCATGGATTTCTTCGGCTTGACAGAGACCTCAGCGGCAGCAGCAGCAGCAGAGTCTTCATTGAATTCCTCACTGCTTCTCTGGCTTGTTTAGCAAGATTGGCCTGGCGCTTGGCCCATTCATCAGGATAGTCCTCACCGCGCTTGAGGCTGGTGGGATCCGCTTCTTGGCCAGGTGCCAACGGAGGTCTTGGGCATGGAGGATTTAGAGTGAATTTCTTCATGTACTTTGGAGTTACATACCCGTACTCCCTCCACTCTCTTGCCCATCTCCTTTCTATCCTCTAGATGCGCACCTTGCGCTGATTTTTGTTCTGCTTACCAAACTTGGCCTCATCAGGAGTGCAATAGTCTTTGTATATGTCATCAGGGATCTCAAAGGCAGTGTCGATCTCAGGCTTCTTTCCTCCTTTCTGTGGCTTCTTTCCATCAGCCATTTTCTTCACCCGAGGAATTTGAACAATTGAATTCTCTGAAGAAGTATGCAACTTTTCTTCGAGGAACGCTGCAAATGAGTTAAGTTGATGAGAACCTAGTGATTCAGCAGCGGACATGAGTACTGTGAGCAGTATAGGTGCGAGGAATTTGGAGAGGCCATATGCGTTCTCGAAGGTTTTCAAAAGAACAAGTTTGAGGAATTTGACCGGATGAGTCTTGAAGAATTTCACTAAGCGTTCTTTGTCTTAGGTTCCAGAGTTGTATAGATCGAAGATCCACACAATTGAGGAATCTTGAAGAAAAATGATGCTTAGAGAAAAGAATCAAGAACAGATGCAATGTGAGGTGTTTAGTGTGTGAGGATTTGAAGAAAAACACCTTTGAAGATTTTGTAGTAAACATTTGAATCAAAGAGGGCAGTAAAAGTAACTTTTAATTACCCTCAACGAAGAACACGACAAACAGTGAGCTGGAGAAGTGAAGTTCGTCTGTGCAGATCTTCCACGCCCTAACTCGGCGGAGGAAGACGACTATGGCGGCGGCAGAGTGAAGATTTCCGCGGCCGGCGCGAGTATGACGGCAACGAGGTCGAGGCAGTGAAGCTCTTCCTCACCGGCGATGATGAAGTAGCGACGGCGCTAGGGTTTGAGAAGCTCGAGCGGGAGAGAGAGGTCGAGCGGAGTAAAGGAAGTGAGGAAGGGGAGAGGGGGCATTTATAGCCACGGTGAAAAACTGTTCGCCCGAAGATTTTGGACGAACGTGCCCCTGACCCTTCTCATTCACATGACATGTGTCACCCACGTACTGAGAAGTGGAGATCGTGTTAGATCGTGGGTGAATAGATAAGTCTATTGTGGGATGCAGAACGGTTTGAGCAGCAAAGCCGAAAATTTGGATAAGATAAGTTAAAGGTTCCGTTCGCAAATTCTTCAGCTGACAAGGAAACAGTGAAGATTTTGAACGAGTTTCAAATAGAATGCACATGAAGAATTTGTGAATAGATTGGGTTGAGTTTAGCATAGAGGGGGAAGGGTCCGATCACATTCACTTAGCAGAAAATGCAACTTGAAGAATTAGCCATAAGTGAATGCTGTAGAGGACATAAACTCATATATAGTCAATGAAGAAAAATGACGGAAACAGTGAAGATTTTCAAAAATTGAAGAATTTCAACAGTTGGGGAATTTCAAAACTGAGGAAAAACTCAAATTGAAGATTTTCAACTTTTTGTGGTGGCGTGACCCACCGTATAAGAATAATGATTTCAGACACCGCGTACAATTGTCGTAGGGTTCTGTGAATCAAATTCTTCATTAATTTCTTCACACTTAGAGTGTTGTTCTTCATTAATTGAAGAAAAAGGTTTCTTCATGTGTTGCACATCAAAGTCATCAATTTTGCATAAGTGTTAGGATGAGTGTCCATTTCAAAGAACATTCGAAGATTCTAAGATATTTAGCTCACACCGCAACTTGCTAAATCTCTTCTCATCCAAGGGCTTTGTGAAGATATCGGCTAGCCGTTCTTCAGTCTTCACATGCTCAATTGAAATATTGCCCTTCAACACATGATCACGAAGAAGATGATGACGAATCTGAATGTGCTTTGTAACTGAGTTGTGAGCAATCTTGATGGCACTCTCATTGTCACAGTGGAGAGGCACATTCTTCACGTTGATGCCGTAGTCCTTGAGAGTTTGCTTCATCCATAGCAGTTGAGCACAGCAAGAACCAGCAGCAATGTACTCAGCTTCAGCATGAAACGGTGATCTGTGATTCTGTTTCTTTGGGGACCAATGCACCAAAAGATCGTACGAGGAAATGACATGTACCAGATGTTGAATTGCGGTCCACACGATCACCAGCATAGTCAGAGTCAGAATATCCAATGAGATCAAAAGCCGACCCCTTGGGATACCATAATCCAAGTGTTGGTGTGTGAGCTAGATATCAAAGAATATGTTTCACAACCTTATGTTGTGATTCCTTCGGTGTAGCTTGAAATCGGGCACACATGCAAACACTAAGCATTATATCTAGCCTAGATGCACATAAGTACAATAAAGAACCAATCATGGAGCGGTATACCTTATGATGTCGGAAGACCGGGGGCGGGGCGACGATGGAGTTGCAGGACGCCGAACGCGGGCAGTCGCGCGGAGGAGAGGCGGGTATCCAGCTCGGGGTGGAAATAGCGGCAAGTCCCGCTGGGGAGACCAGTGAACGCGACCGCCGGGCAGGCGAGCAGGGGTCCACCACGGTGCGAGGCGTAGCGAGGTGGTTGGCGAGTGCATGCGCATCGCGAACGCGCAGGCGAGCCACGCATGGGGATGAGGGCGGCCGCACTATGGCATCCGGGCACGGAGCAGGCGATCCGGAGGTCGAAGGAGGCGAGGCCGTCCTCCGACAGGCGCGGGGAAGCTGACGACGGGCGGCAGAGCAGCCGGGCGGCGCGAGGTCGGAGCCGGCGAGGCACGCGAGGGAGCTGGGCGGAGTAGTGGCCCGCGCGAAGGTGCGTGCAGATGGAGCTTGCTGGGGCGGGGGAAGCCGCGCGCCACGGGTGCGAGGACGGAGCTCCTGCGAGGTCAGGTGGCCCGACGTTGACCATAGGCGCACACACATGGCCAAGCCGTGGTCGCAGCTGGTCAACGTCGTGGTCACGCAGCCGGCCAACACCGTGGCGCCAGGCCAGGCAACAACATATTCAGTTTAGCAGCAAACCATTCTCGTGGGGTAGTCTGGTGATGTATGCGTCGTATCCGACCCTCATCTGAGAAGAGTATAACCATTATCAGGGAAGTGTACGGGGAATGGTTTTGCGATGGTGTTGCTAATTGTTTGACAATTGTTTGACATCTATCTAGCTAGCTTGTAGATGGTGGGTGGAGGAGATAACGCGCGTTCCGGCCGGAGCAAGGCGCAACATGGAGGGAAGCAGACGCGAGCAGCGTGTGGATGGACATGGCCGACCGAAACGAGGCCCTGCGCGCGGCACACGCCCGACGGACGGCCGGTGTCGCGACGGTGGTGATGACGAAGGCGCCGAGGCCGATGACGAGGACGCGCCGTCCCGCACGGCCGCTCCGGGGGCGTGTCAAAGTCGAGCCCCCGAGCGCTACCGGAGAGACGGGGCGACGCCGCAGCGGAGATGACGAAGATGGTCCCGCCCGGACTGCAAAACCAGCAGCTGCGCGGTAGCATAGTACCATCCCACGGCGGGCGCCAACTGTCGTGGTATTCTCACGGGGGGGTGTAAGACGATAGATGCCACAGGGTGGCTTAGTGTGAGGGCAAGACTGATGCCGGAATATCCGGGGACGGGTATGCGAGTAGAACCCGCCAGTTTACCCAGGTTCTAGGCTCTCCAGAGTGATAATACCCCTACTCCTGCATGTCTAAGTATATCTGGTATGTATATCTGGTACAGAGTGCTCCTGGAGCTGTATCTCGGGCATGCGTGCCCATGGCCGGGTGGCCGTATGAACTAGTGGCCATGCGTGGCCGTGAGTGAGCTTGGGTGCTCATGCGTGGGTGTGTGGATGGATGGATGGCTAACTATATATAGTGGGAGCTAGCTTAGGAAGTAAGCTATGTAGGTATTGTAGCTAGCTAGCTAGTGGCATGGTGGGGTGTCATGCTTGTTCCATGGTTCACTTCATAAATAGTGCCAGGGGACAAGTGACACTATACATGATGGTTGGGGTGACACATGAACAGTGCTCGGGTACAGCCGTCTCGTCGGTGTCGGTTCGATGTCGGGCGGTTGTTGGTTGGCGCGATCGGCCGGTGGTTAAGCGTAATCGGCCGTGCAGCGGCCAGCAGAAAGCGGTCGGACGAGGAGCCGGCAGGAGTGGTCGGGCAGTCGGACTGAGGGGCTTTGCTAACCCTGATGTCTTGAAATATCATCTTGCCGTCTTCGGGGTACCCGTCGCCAATAACTCCGACAGCAGGGGCTAGCTCGACGAGCTCCAGTTCGTGCTGTGGTCCGTCCGCACCACTGCGACCAAGCCAACGGGCGAAACTCCATTATTCATCGTCTACGGAGCTGAACGGTTCTCCCTCACAAGGTCAAGCATCGCTCCGCGTGGGTTTTTGCGTTTGACGAGACACGGCAGGATGCCTCGTGGGGGATGGACCTCGTGCTGGGGAAGGAACGCTGCCACCAAGCCTCGCTCCAAGCAGCGAGGTACCAACAGGCGCTGCGGCGGTACCACTGCCACAACGTCCGCTCGAGGTGGGTGATCTCGTCCTGAGGCGGGTGCTCTCCAAGGAGAGGATGCATAAGCTCTTAATTTTTTGCCCTTAGTTGTGTCCCACTCGGCAGGTTTACCCCTAGTTTCCGAAAACACTTGTTCCTGCCCAAACCACTTTGCTCCTCTTATGCTTTTGCCCTTTGACCGTTTGACCATCACATTGAAAACTTCATAAAAAATTCATATAACTCAGAAAAATTCAAATAAGATATCAAAATGTTCAGAAAAGCATCACCTATATGTGCATGTCATTTGCATTCATGAAAAAAGTGTTGGCCAGTCCCCATCTCAGTTTAGCTCATATCACCTTAGCATGAACAATAAATTCTAAAAAAATTCTAAAAATTCTAAAAGTTTTTGCTGGCAAACTTTGACCAATGTTTTGAGTGCTTGCCAACTAGGGGTAAACCTACCGAGTGTGACCCAACTAGGGCCCGTTCAGGATCGCCCGTGTCTCCAGGCCTAGCGTCGCGCGCCTGGACACGCAGGACGGGATCCCCATCCAGAACGCCTGGAACATCCAGCACCTTCGGAAGTTCTACCCATGAAGCAAGGCCCGGTGCCTGTGAAGGTCTCCGCTCATGACACTCTCACGTAATAATGAGTGGGGCTGTACAAGCCCCGGAGTCTCCTGAGCGCCGCCCGCGGGTCTCATGGGGGCTCCCTCCCACGTCCTAGTGGCAGCACTTAGCTCCGCGCTGGTGAGAAGACTAGACTAGGTGCCAGACGTGGCTGTTCTTTTGCTTGCTTTCTGTAGTTGGTTTGCAAATTCTTAATGCAATTTGGAGTTTTCACATTTTTGTTTGCCAGAGTTAGAATTTTTCTCCTCTTGCTTTGCTCGCTTCTCCAGTCTTGCCCAGGAAGAGCGGCAGTTGCCCGTCACTCCTCCTCGCGCGTCCCGCATGCGGAGGCTAGGTAGGTGTGTACGCTTGGGCCGCCCGTGCCACAAACACACCTCTCCGAAGCCTCGTTGCCCAGAGCTTCGGCTTCCTTAATCCTCGCGAGACGCTCTCGAATGAGCTCATGGGCGTGTGCACCCTCTTAAGTCCGTGCCTCCGGGCAGTGAGACGTGGTGTACTAGCCACAACCAACCCATGCGCGGGGGCTTGCGCGAGGAAGAATGAGACGCCCCGGAAAGCTTTCTAATAACCCTGCAGCTCTACAATGTCTCCAAAGGCCTGGCGGCTCCTGGGTCGTCAGGAAGGGAGCTTCGCCAGATGTTGCTGAAAAGGTGCACCCTCGCAAGGCGCGCTCGTGAGGCGGGAAACTAACACAAGCACCCCGAGCTAAGTTACCCTAACCACACCTACTTGAAACATAGATATCACGGCACAACATCAAAATAACAAACATAGCATAGTGGCATAAGTGCCATGGTTCATTACACACCCCAACGGGGCCCTCTACTTTTTTCAAAATGCAGGAGAAAGGAAAGGTTAAACAAAAGCGAGCCGCACGCCTGCAGCAGCTCCCGAGGCCAGGCTCCAGCAACGCCTGAAGCTCAGGCCAAGCCTTCCTCCCGCTTCACCGGAGCAAGACGGCGAGATGGCCCATCGCCTTCCCCGATCCAAGCCCGACGGTGGGGTGGATGATCATAGCCGTTGCTACTGGTGCTCTCGCCGGAGGAGGAGCCGCCGCCGCTGAGGCTAGCATGGCCGTTGCCAAGGGCAAGCTCAACCTCATCTTTGTTGCGGCCGTCTTTAAGGGCAAGCTCATCATCATCGCTGTCGTCCTCCGGGGAGCACCCCGTACGACGGTCGTCCTCCCTGAACACCGTTACATAGAGGGTCGTCAGGCCGTCATACCTGAAGTGGAGGGTTCACCTCCCGCTCAGGCCCCGCGTGCGGGCAAACGCCTGCCATCCACGGGTCAAGGACATGTTGCCTGCGACGGTGACCTCGACCCCAGCCCACGAGGCCCTTCTGCAGTAGCCGTCATTCTGCAGCCAGAGGCCGTCAAGCCCTACGGACAGTAGCTCGCCCACGAAGAAGCGCGGGAGCGGGAGCCAGGTGCCAGCAGGCCTCTCCGACCACACGACAAACTCCGGGAACAAGTCCGTGGAGTGGAAGCACGGCCGAGGAGGCGGGCGACCACGGCATGCCTCCCCTCATCACAGGGGCTGTCCCATCCTCGGCAGCTGCCACCGCGAGAGGAAGCGCCGTCGCGACTTCCCAAGGTGACGCCGTGCCCTGAAGGGGTGCGTCCATGCCCCCGAGGAGCCACCAACAGGGTCGCAGCATACTTGCAAGGGCGGCCACAGCCCGTCTTGCGCGACTGTGAACCCGACCCCTCCTTGGGGGCCTTCTACTTTTCAACAGCGAAGAACCTCTCGTCGGCGCCATGGATGCTATGGCAAGACGGGGGACAAGCAAGAAGAAGGAGCGGGCAACAAGAAGATGGAGATGAGCGGAGGGGCTTTGCCCCTCCCCTCATTTATAGCCGGAGGGAGGCAAACCGCCGGCCTCCATGATCCCACGCAATGATGGTTTTTTTTGCATGCAGCAGGGTCTCGTCAAGTCAAACGGTTGCCGAGGAAGCACGAGGAAGCGGAGACGCCCACGTCCCGTCAATCGCCACGCATCAACCAAGGCCGCAGGCGGTTAGGGCCCGCGACGCTCCGCACTTGGCCTTTGGCGTCGCCTTGAAGCCAAGTCCGAGCGCGCCTTGGGCCCGGGGGTTACTGTCGGTGTTCTAGGAACGGGCGTACCCAGACTTGCCTGCCTGCAGCCCACGACGTGACTTCATCGATGGCCTGGTACGGCCCACCTTCAGTATCAACAACTCAAGACCCTCGCGAGGGGCCAAGCCTCGTCAGGCAGACGACACGAAGACCTCCACGAGGAGCGGGCTCCTCAGGCTGACTCCTGAGGAGCGGAGATTTCTATGCAAGCCTCACCTCGCGAGGTTCGGGTGACGTGAGACATGACGACCAAGGCCGGGTGGGCGCCAGCGAGTGCAGTGCACCAGTTTCCTCTTTGGTGCTAAAGAGGCAAGCACAGGCGCAGAGTCTCGAGGAATCAGCCAAAAGTTTCCATTCCCATGCAACAAGACCGAGACCGCCAGGACGGCAGGACGGAGGTCATCGCCGAGCCCACCACGGCGTCACGACTAGAGGCTTTGCAGGCGAAGACTACTTTTGTCAGGATAGGATGTACTAGTTGTCTCCCTTCAAATTTGGATGTTGTGGGATCCCTTCCCGCCTTCATTTGGGTAGAGGACCGAGGCCACTATAAATAGAGCAGCATCACCACCATAGAGAAGGGACCGTATCGGATCCATTCCATCCTCACATTCACCAGCTCACTCGAGCACAAGAACACGCCTCCTCCTGAGGTTGTTCTCCTAATGTACTAGTTCATCCTCAGCCCCTCGAGGCCAATCCACCACAAAGTAGGAGTACAGTTTTACACCACAGGTGGCCCAAACCTGGGTAAACTGTTGTGTCCCGTTTCCTTCCTGTTCATCGAGCTAGGATGTGAGATTGGCGAGTAGGCAGACTGGGGAGGTTGAGTTCTTCGCACGCACCCCAGAGTTCGAACCTCTCAAGGGTCTGCGGAACCCAAAATCCGACATGTTTGAAAGAGAAAGGATAAATTAGAGAGAGAGTGTTTGTTCGTTTCTTATGCAAACATATCACGCATGCATCTCCGAGATAGAAAAGCAAGGTGAGGAGATACATGAAGATAGCTAGTGTGTGATTGTTTGCAATGGAGAGATACACCCCTATAGCACATGCCCAATAGAGGTCTTGCCAACAAGGAACAAATGTCGAGAGGGACACATGGAGAAGATGGACGCATGGGGAGGGAGAGAGGGTATGTTTGTGATAAAGAGATCCCCTCGAGATCGTGAGGGGACTATATGGGTGGGAGATCGAGGGACGAGGTGCATGTGCGATAGAAAGATGCCCCAAGAAAAAACGAGATAGACCATGCACATGTTTGTGATGGAGACTAATAATTAGCTAGTCATATACATATAGGAGGGACCGCGTGTGCCTATAATTGAGTGAGAGACCATCATACTTGGCTAGGCTGAGATTGTGTCTGTGTGCATGTGAGATGGAGAGAGAACGAGGGAGAGATATATAGTTTTAGATGGGTCTATTGAGTGCGAGTGAGATATGCATGTGTATGTGTGACCCAGGGAGATGGAGAGTTTGAGAGAGAGAGAGAGGGAAGAGCTCGGAGACGGCAGAGTGGTGCGTGAGAGAGTTACAGGCAACGAGCCAGGGAATTTGTGTGTGTACGATGAGTGCACCCAAGATATTTAGCTTGGACTAGTCATACATAGTGTGCGAGAGAGACTTATACATGGAGTGTGCATGTGAACTAGAAAGACCCCCCCCACACACACACAAAGAGAGAGAGAGAGAGAGAGAGAGAGAGAGGGAGAGGGACCAACAAGGTTTGTGTTTGGATGCGTGTGATAGAATTGAAGATTGTCGGCGAAAGAGGGAGCAGGAGTCCGGAGAGGGGAAGGTCGCGTTTTATGCATCAAAGACTGATATAATTTCATCGAATCGAGATATTTCATTGTGGGTTTGATTCCCGTTTTTTAGTGGGTCAACTATTTGTCATATAGTAAATCGTTAGCAACGAGCATGTAAAAACACATTAGTCCCGAGCATCGTCTCTCCATCTAAAAAAGAAGTGGCAAGCTAATATTTCAAAATTTGATTTGAATCGACTTGGTAAGGTAGACGTGGATGCTCGTTCTCCAAAAATTTGAATGAACCGCTAAACACCCTCTGCTTAGTGGAATTCACCCGGGCAAATAAATGGGAGACGTGAAATTACTGGCCTATGTGGGACACGCATCAATTGGCCCGTTGTACATCGAGGGTAGATTTGTAACTTCATCCAAGCGCGCCTTCTTCTCGGCTGAAATGACATGTGCCGAATAATTCATAAAACATGGGCGGCAAAACACCCTCTCCTCGCCCAAAATTGCGCACGCTGACTATTTCAAAACACGCCCTCCTCACTCAAAATCGCTCGCGCCGACTATTTCAAAACATGTTGTCCTTGCCCGAAATAGCTCCCGCCCACTATTTCAAAACATGCCCTCCTCGCCCGAAATCGCTCGCGCCCACTATTTCAAAACACACCCTCCTCGCCCGAAATCGCTCGCGCCCACTATTTGGAAGAAGCAAAGTTACTCTACTATCCCCGACCCTCAGTACACAGACCCAAGCCGAGAAGCCTAAAGGCAGGGGTAGAACTATAACCCCCCCCCCCACACACACACACACATTTCGCATAAATGCGTCCAAGTAAGACATGGTTCCCCCTCCCAATTCCCCATTCATACCTCGTGGGCGCCAAATCACCTTCTCCCCGAAAGCTCCCTTCTCCCCAGCTGCGAAACCTCAACCCCTCCTCCATGGCGCCCCCCCCCCAGCGCACCAAATTCACCGTCGCCCTCCTCCCTGATGCCAGAGCTGCCTCGACGACGGTCGCGTGAACCGTACCGGATCCAATTCACCCCCGCATTTGTGCACGTCACCTGAGCGGCTCCAACTTCGTATGCGTCCAGGGCCCCGGCGCTGCTTCCCCGTAGCCGTCGACCGTTGCGACATCTCTGCTTTCCTGCCGCTGATAGCCACCGCAACCGCGCGGCCTCACCGACTCGGCAGATGGAGCTTGCTACTTCACCGGGCCGCAAGATAGGTTGTACCCTCATCTCAAATCACTTTCTTTCGGCATCAGTCCTCTGAATTTTTATTCTTGGCCAATCGATTCCCAATGGGAAGCAGCACCCCTCGAGGCGGTGGAGCTCCTAGGCTGCCGGTAGGCTGGTGTCTAACGTAAGGGTGCGGGGGCGCAAGTTCACCATGGAAGCAGTGCTTAGATGGCTATCTTAGAGTTGCGTGGGTTGACGGTACTGCCACCACCGGAACTGGATGATGGCGAGTCTTTCTGGATTGGTTGGGGGCGGTGCAACCACGCAGTGCGGTGGGGCAGGAGCGGGGTTTTGGTCAGAGCTCTCGCGGCCATGGACGGCGGAGGCAGGCTGCTCTGTCGGTGGTCGCTGGCTCTTCGAGGAAGATTCTGAACAGTGTCAGGCGGGAGGCACAAGACGGCCATCAAGCCATCCGGAGTAGACTTAACAGTACCAAAATAAAATAAAATTGTGTGACCCCAATTTAGTCATCAGTCAACAGACGTGTGACCACTCTCATACCTTACTGTTGGTCTCTTAGGGTATTTCTTCATATCAGAGATATGTGTCATTCTTAACATTATGTGTTTTCTGCATCTTCAGCCACATCGTCTTCTGACTCACCGCAGCTGCTCTAGCAAGGGAAGCATACACCATAAGGGAGCTATAGTCCCCACTCAACAGTTCCCTGCATCGAATGCGCGTGCCCGACATGGACAGCCACAACAACTGCAGGGCCATCGACAAGTCAGCACATGATGCTCACTCTTATGGATGGCGGCAGATAGGTTTTACCCTCATCTTAGTTGTGTGCAACATTTATGGCTTTGCTATTCATCTAAGCATGGAAAATAGATGATCACATTTCACTGTATATTCATGTTGATCTCTTACGGGTCTTGTTCAGGAGTTAACGATGTTCCATAGTTCAGCTAAGAGACTTGTTCTTTAGGTAACGTTGTTCCATAGTTATCATCCATCAGCTAATGCTATCCCATAGGCCGGTGATTATAGTATTATACCACTTCTATTATTACCTATGTTGTTCTTTAATACTTTTGTGTGCCATCTAGTTAATCTCGAGTACAAACGACACATATTATGTAGCTTTCATATGTGTTCTCCCTTTAGTTTTTGAGACCTGTTGCTGCTAGTTAACCCCAATCCTACTATTTATGTCATCTCCTATAGGCACTCAGTACATAAATCTAACTACTAGTTGTCTTCCATGCATGTCACATATAATTGTACACACTGATTTATCCACAAGAACCTCACGGAGCAATGTAATGGCCAACAAACTTGACGTCAATGATACCCAATATGATGGAACATGTAAAGGCAATTCTTCAGAAGACTTGCAGAAAGATGATGAATACTATTCACCCCACAAGGTCCTTTCTCTAACTTGGCCCGTGATATGGGTACAACATACATATAATGTCCTGGAGTGCATCTACTCTGTTGCAATGCCTTGTGCTTAGCCTGCTGATCATGCATGTAAATATGTCATGCCTTCCTGTTTTTCAGTACTTATTCCATTCATGATAACATGTTTTCAAATTCAAATCTTGTCATTCTACTCTATCGCAATGCCATCTGCTTAGTTTGGACATCATGCTTCTGAATATCTTATGCATTGTTATTCATCAGTATGTACTTCATCTGTCTACCATACCATGTTTTTTTTACATTGAAGTGATGTTCTAGTGGTCTGTTGCAATGCCATCTTAGTTTCCCAATCATACACGCTGTCGGATTTCGGGTTCCGGCAGACCCTTAAGGTTTGAACTCTGGGGTGCGCGCGGAGATCCAACCCTCCACCGTCTCGTACCTCGCTGAATCGCAGGGACCTAAACTACTAGAAAGAACAACACAAGAGACACGAGATTTATACTAGTTCGGGCCACCGTTGTGGTGTAAGACCCTACTCTAGTTTGTGGTGTGGTGGATTGCCTCTTGGGCTGATGAGGAACAGTCTGAGGGGAAGAACAGCCTCGCGAGGGTCTGTTCTTGGTGGGTGTGATGAACTGCTAGGTGGTGTTCCGTCGCTCTAGCTTGAGGATCGGGTCTCTATCTCTCTCTGGATGCTGATCGTCTTGATCTCTCGTCTCCCTCTACTATGGTGGCTAGTTCTATTTATAGGCGAAGGCCCTGGGCCTCTTCCCAAATATTGAGCGGGAAGGGCACAACCAATTGGCCATTTTGAAGGGGAACAGCGGGTACACTTATCCTGACTAAAGTTGGTCCTCGCCTGCCAAAGGCTCTGGTGATGGCCTTTGCTTGGGCTCCACGATGACTCCTTCCAGCCGTTGGGGCTGGTCTTGGTCTTGTTGCACGAAGCGGATGCCTTTGCTTGATGCTCTCGCCTGCGCTTGCTCCCTTTGCACCGAAGAGGAAAGGAGGGCTGCGGTGAGCTGGTGCCGGCCTGGCGCCCTTGGTGCGTCATGGCTTGCGTCATGGGCACCTCGCGAGGTACCCTGCCTTGAACTCTCCGCCTCCTCATGAGCCAGCCTGACGAGGCCGTGCCTGAGGAAGTTTTTGGTCGTCCGCCCCGCGAGGCTTGGCCCCTCGCGAGGGTCTTGAGCTCGTGTTGATGACGATGGGCTGTCCTGGGCCTCCTTTGAGCCACGCCGCAGGCCGCAGGCAGGCAAGTCTAGGGACCCCCGTTCCCAGAACGCCGACACACGCATATGTTACCTTAGTTTTTTCTGTATGTATTCCGCTATTATACAGTTTTACATTCAACTTGTGTTTTTTACACTGTTGTCCCGTCATATCCCTAGCTCTTACATCATACTCTCTCCGTCCGGATTACATGTCGCGGAAATGGATAAAAATGGATGTATCTAGAACTGAAATACACCTAGACCCATCCATTTATTTCTAGATGGAGGGAATACATGTCAATATGTCATGCCTTTCTATTCTTCAATACCAATTCCATCTCTATGTTGTAGCATGTTTTATAATTGAAGCACCATTCTTCTCTATAAGGCATGCAAGGGGGAGACGGCTATGTTAGAATCTAAAGGGTTACAAACCAGGTCTTTGCAAAAGATCCAAACGCTAGGAGATAGTAAACCAATTCCAGTTTTCATAGATACTACTCCAGCAAAGAGAGACCCAACTCCTACTCATAATAAGCAGATCTCAGTGGCCAAAGAACTAGTCCGCTCCAGTCCAGCAAAAATATGTCAACTCCATTCTAAGAAGTGTGTGTGTATCCTCGCATCATGAAATTTTACAGCATTATGATCATATTTTCTACATGTTTCTTACCCATCTCTCTTTTAGAAAATAAGCTTAAAGGATAGAAGACTTTTTGCACTAGGATCGTATTCGAGGAAAGTATCTTGCGGGAACTCTCTGTGCTCCAATGTTGATGTAAGTACCTGTTGTATATCACTATATTTTTACATCAGCATGTATTTTGTTAATCGGCATGAATCCAACCTTTATTTTATCTAAATTTAGTTGTAGCAAAATGTTTAATTAAAGGCGACAATGTTGATTTTTGTAAGGAAAATTGCCTGGTAGTTTTGCATACTGAGCTGCATGAGTGTACTATCTCATATCATGCACATTACTGAATTATAGTGCTGCTCTGGTTGCCCATTCGTACGTTGTGTCAATGTTGCTTTCGTAATACCTTACCTGGCTGATGATAGTTGTGCCATATTGTGTAAATTTGGTGTAGGTTGGTGTGGTCTGGTTGCCTGAACGTTCATTGTGTCAATGTTGCTTTCCTATAATCTGGCCTGGCCAATGATAGCAATGCTAGTGTGTTAATCTGGTGCAGGTTGCTGAAGATAAGAAGACAAACTCTGAAAATAGCAAGGCACCCCATTGTTTCTTTCCAATAAATCTAGGCCAGGTAATATGGCAATAACTCTTGATTAATCTGTTTGGTTCCCGTCCTAATTTATGTTATGATGCATTGGTCCAGACACTCTCCACTATCAATAATACAAGCCTCGCCAAAATCGCCATCTGAATCTATTCGGTTTCCTCTCATCTCGAATGCAACGGAAAAAATGTATGTTTGTGAACCAATTCTTGGCTGAACCAATGATGGAAATGGTGGAGGAATCAGAGGTGCACATTCTTAGCGCAACAACAAGCGATCAATGTTTTCAGAGACAAGGTAGCAAAGCAGGAAGAACTTGCCCACATGCTTATGGGCGTCATCCACGCTGAGGTTGCAGATTGTGACGTTGTAGATCGTTAGGTTCTGTTCATTTATTTGAACTGGCATCAATCTTCGATTGCCCAGTGGATGTGATTTCCTGTAATATATACTGGATGTGCAACGATTTTCTCTGTATGTCGTACCTTTGCTTAGCGCGCCTCGCATTCCAGCTAAATGGTCGCTAGGAAGCTAAAAAAGCAGTGAAATTATTAGTTAGCACGAACAGTCATGGGCCCTATATGAAGGAAGCAGCCCACTGCCCTTAGTGGGCTTCCCTAATGGGCTCAAAAGGGCCAAAATTCTCATAGGCCTTTGATTGGTCGGTTTTGGTCCTGTGCATAATTGCTCATAATAATGGGCTTAAATGATCTAAGTGGGCCTACAGACATGTTTGAACTTTAGTGGGCCCATTAAGTTAATGGGTCGTTACCAGGCCGAAAGTTAATGCTCGGCTCTGTTACCTCCTGGGTCGTTAACAGGCCGACATGGAAGCGGGCAACAGGTGGACCCATTTGATTTCACGGGCCGTTAACAGGACGATACTAAGGTCGGGCTACATATGGCCCAACTATATTGTGGGCCTTTAGCAGGCCAAAAGAGACAGCGGGCTCGTATTGGACCATGAAGAGCATGGGCCGCTAAGAGGCCGAAAGTCAGTTTGTAATCAGTATATGGCCCACCTGTGTTGTGGGCCTTTAGCAGGCCAAAAGAGAAACCGGGTTGGTATTGGACCATGAAGAGCATGGGCTGTGAAAAGGCCAAAACTCAGGGCCGACTGTAAATGGCCCAACTCATTTATGGGTCGTCAACAGGCTGAAAGACACACCGGGCCGAAAATTGGCCCAACACTTAAATGGGTCGCTAAAAGGCCGAAAGACGTACATCCTAAAGATTGGCCCATCCCTTGAATGGGTCGTTAATAGGCCGAGACCACATCAAGCCGATATTGAGCCCAAATATATAGCGGGCTGTTAACGAGCTCGAACTGACAATGGGTTCAATGGTGTCAAATCATTAACGTGTCGTTGACGGGCCGAATTGGCACATCTCGTATGGGTCGTGGGAATAAATGGACCTGACACAAGTAGGCCTCATATGGGCCGGCCTGCTAATTTTACTGGGTCGGCCTTTTTCACCGAAATGGGCCACTATTGGGCCTTGCCACGTGCCGATGTATCATAGGTGCCTCCCATACTATGAGTGGATGACATCTGTCCCAACACTGAGCTGACACGTGGACCCTCCGGCGAATGAGAATTTCACCAGTGCCTCCCGCCCTTGTTTCGGCCGCGGGGGAGGTGGTAGCAATGCCGCCTGCATTGACCATGTTCCCCACAGCTCCCACATCCTCGCGTGCCTACGCATCCCCTACAGCGTTGGTGGACGCGGGCGGCATAGCCTTCGAGGTGGACGGGTGAGCGGAAGCACCGGATTTCGTCTTGGGCGCCATATTCGATGGAGCCGCCGAGGATGAAAATGGCGATGAAGATGACACGTTCACGCTTTCAGGTTCGTGCAAGTGATCTCCCTACGACGCGCCCGGGATGTCGTGGGAAATCACGGCCACCTACGGGACCAAGAGCCCCTTGCTGGTTCAGCGGGTGGATGGCACGTTGCATAAAGAGCAGAGGAGCGTGGAACAGCACGACAGAGATCACACAGGCAGTCTTTACCCAGGTTTGGGCCGCCGTGAGGCATAAAACCCTACTCCTACTTTGGTGGATTGATGGTGGAAAAATGATGGTGAGCGCAACACGCTTTGCCAGCAGGTTGCCTCGGTATAAAAACGGCTACGCGCGTATGAGTGTGTGAGGGGGTGGATTAGTCAACCTCCCAACCCTTTCTACGGTTGCCTTGGGCCTCCTTTTATAGACAAAGGGGTCACCATAGTGGCAAATCAGTCATTATGCTCTAATTAGATAGCAAACAGTGCTATCATACCTAACTCTGTAGGCTGACGGGGTGCATTAAATGCGCCGCTCTACGTCACATCAGAACTCGCCCGGCAGGTCCTCCCAGGCTGTTTTGCCGGCCGCTGCTTTCGCCGACACGCGTCGTAGGGCCGAATTGTCGTTTGGAGGCATTTCCTGTAGGAAGTGGCTGCCATGTGGCAAATAGCGGCCACTTAGTCACTTTGGAGCTTGGCACCGCACCGATCGAAGAGTGTGTTGTGATGAGGTGGTGCGGTGAGGTGGTTCTGCCTTCGTGAGCCCCGGCGGGCCTACGGGACGTCCTGAAGGCTTGCTTCCAAGGGTAACCCCATCCTTGCCAGGCTCGCCTGCCCGGTAAGGGGGGTTTTCCCTTAGCATCATTTTGCTTCTCTGACTAGTCTTGCTCCTCTTGTGCTGCATGCTGGTCCTTTGAAGGACTAATCCCTTGTGCTCCAATCTGACCTTGGTGTTTCATTCTTATTCTCGTGCCTATGCACAGTCTGGGCAACGGACCCAGGGTTTGTTGCACTGACACGAATGATGGACGGTCAATCATCCACATGCACTGGCTTAAAGTTGCAAAGACCTTCAACATCAATGAAGGCTCAATATTCACCTTCCTCTTCAGCAGTTTTCCAGATGAGATTCATCTGTCTATGTTCCGTCTATGATGCTAATTTCAAAAGGTTGTAGATGTTGCATGTGAAACTTGGTGCTGGTGCAGTTGTGTAATGGGGTAGCTGAGTGCTGAAGCTATATGATGTTCTACTTTGATGTGTTTCAATTATGAAATCCTGCTTCCTTAATATGGAAATGAAATATATTGTGTGCTTAATATAAAATGTTAATTAGATTAATAAATTGATTATTAATAATAGGGCAATTAGTCTGCAAATGGTCAATTAGCTTGCTTATTGGGTTTTTCTATTGCAAACGGTTATTGAGAAAACACCATGGGCGATGACCTGAGGCATTGCACACAGTTTCTAGAAATAAACCGTGTTAGATCAATGAACAAACACACGACATCCTCTTGAAAACTGTTTGCGTTAGGCCACCTTGCGTGAATGCTTACCACATAAAAAGTGTGTCTGATGGACAGCCTTTGCCACACAGTGTCTTCTATGCACCGTGTGTGATGCATTCAGTGACGCAAATGATAAAATTGTTAATATCGTGTGCAATGGTAATGCTATCACAAACGATTTAATGGGGGGAAATGTGTGTGATGTACCTGCAAACGGAAACGATTTCCTTGGAGTGACTGTGTGGGATTTATATACGCACAAAAACGTACTTCTTGGATTAACTGTGTGGGATGTACATACTAACGGAAACGTATTCCTTGGATTGACTGTGTGGAATGTACATACAAACGGAAACATTCAGCGGGGACCGGCTGTGTGGGATGCACTTATGCCCGAAAACGATTTCGCATGTATAATTGTATTTTTTAGCACTACTATACGTATAACCATATTTGATCACTCGCCGGTCGCACACGACCTCATTTTGTCGAGCGTGTGTGCCAAGAGGGCATATCCCTAACGGTTTCTGGGTAGTGTGGAAAGGACCCCCCTATGGCAGTCACTCACTAGGCGACGGTTCAAAATGCCGTCGCGGAAAGGGGTTAAAAACCATTTGTATAGCACCTCGTCGTACCTGTGTATTATGCAGGAGTACATGAATCGATTGTTTCAATGACATCATGGCAATGATAGCGATGCCGCCAGCAGGTCGAACTCGGAGGTTTCAAGGGACCCGGCTTTGGTGGTGGCGGCTCAAATTCTGGCAATCAGAGCCAAGGGAACCATGGTGGTCATAATCAGCGATCTGGTCAAGGTAATCAGCAGCAGAATAACCAGCCAGGATATTAGAGTAATCCTAAGCAGCTCAACAGTGGCCAGTACCATGTTTTTACTACAAGTATTTGCAAGCGCGACCGGAAGGTCCATAAGAGGGCATTCAACAGTGTTGAGCCGGTGGTGCCACAATATTTGAAGTGGTCTGAGCACGCGATAATGTGGAGCCGGGCGGATCACCCGCCCCGTTTGATGATTCGGGTCATCTGGCCCTTGTAGTGCCCCTCAAGTGGGCGGTTGCAAATTCACCAAGGTACTTATGGATGGTAGCAGCATCAACATATCGTATTATGACACTTTTCGATGAATGAATCTGACGGAGAAGGATCTTAAGCAATCCTCTACGGTATTTCATGGAGTTGTTCCTGGCAAATCAGCTTACTTTGTAGGGAAGATTGCTCTGGAGGTGGCTTTCGGTGATGAGTATAATTACAGAGCTGGTCTCAGCCGTCGCTGGCAAGCCAGGTCGCGATGCCATGGACAAGACCAGAGGGTGAGGGTCGGAGAGCCGGTAGGAGCCCTGAGTCGCGATGCTCAGGCACCCCTTTAACGCCAAGTCGGATTAGATGACGCAACTCTCGTCCTCGGGTCCCGGCTCTCGGGCTGGTCTCGGCCGTCGGGCAAGCCGGTCGTGATGCCATGGACAAGACGAGAGGGTGAGGGCCGGAGAGCCGGTAGGAGCGCTGAGTCGCGAGGCTCGGGCACCCCCCTTTAACACGCAAGCCGGGTCGGGCCTTGCCAACTCTCGATCCTCGGGTCCGGCTCTCGGGCTGGTCTCGGCCGTCGGGCAAGCTAGGTCGCGGTGCCATGGACAAGACCAGAGGGTGAGGGCCGGAGAGCCGGTAGGAGCCCTGAGTCGCGATGCTTAGTCACCCCCCCTTTAACGCGCAAGCTGGGTTAGATGACGAAACTCTATGTCCTCGGGTCCCGGCTCTCGGGCTGGTCTCGGCCGTCGGTGCAAGCCGGTCGCGATGCCATGGACAAGACACGAGGTGAGGGCGGAGAGCCAAGAGGAGCCCCGAGTCGCGATGCTCGTGCACCCCCCTTTAACGCTGCAAAGTCGGGTTCAGACGCCGCAACTTACTCGTCCTCGGTCCCGGCTCTCGGGCTGGTCTCGGCCGTCATTGCAAGCTGTGTCGTGATGCCATGGGCAAGACCAGAGGGTGAGGGCCGGAGAGCTGGTAGGAGCCCTGAGTCGCGATGGTCAGGCACCCCCCCTTTAACACGCAAGCTGGGTTAGATGACGAAACTCTACATCCTCGGGTCCCGGCTCTCGGGCTGGTCTCAGCCGTCGCTGGCAAGCTGGGTCGCGATGCCATGGACAAGACCAGAGGGTGAGGGCCGGAGAGCCGGTAGGAGCCCTGAGTCGTGATGCTCAGGCACCCCCCCTTTAACGTGCAAGATTCCGCCACCCAGGAAAAGGCACCAAATAACAAGCATGGTGGAGCGAGAGCATAATCCTAAGGAGAAAACAAGGAGGATACATGCCGCTTGGACTGGCCCGAGCGGCTTGGGGATGATGCAGCCCGATGGGCGCCCCCAACAAGACAAGCTAATGACATGAAATAAAAGGGATACATGCCGCAGGGACGGACCCACACGGCCTAGGAATAATGCGGCCCTGAAGGCGCTCCCAGCCAGAAACAAAACTTAAATATGTCACCTGGTGATGTTGGGGATGAAGGGGTGTTGGCGTAGCAGACTCGGTGGGCTGCGGGAGCCGTTCCTCACGAGCCCCCAGGCCCAGGGGCCTCGGGAGGCTCCGGAGGCGTTGGCGGCTCCTCATGGGCCATCTCCATCTCCGCTGGGGCTGCGGCGTGCCTGACCTCTTAAGCCTCCAGGATGGTCCTCATGAGACGCTGGTACGCAGCAGCCACGTTTGGCAGGCCATAAGGCATGCGTACGTAGGCTAATGGGGCGGACCTCGCAGCGCCCCACTCGCGAGGGGCCAGAGGCTCTTGAGATGCGGCTCGGTTGAGCCCCTGGTATGTCGATGCAGACGCCGTAGCCCACCATCCTCGCTGGATGGGGGCCACAGCGAGTAGGCGGCGGTTGCCCTCATGACCCTTGGCTGGCTGTAGCTCTGAATGGCATTGCCGATGAACTCTTGAGGGTTACATCCTCCTGGTCTTGCTCACCTTGGAAGCGTGCTTCAAACACGCCTCCACGTGGTGCCAAGCGCCTCCCTCGAGACCTTGGCGAGGTCGGCGGCCCTCTAGGGAGAGCCCCGAGCCCCGCCTGAGGAGGGCGTCAGGCGCTTTCCTATCACGATGGAAGGAGGCTCCCCGCCCGGTCACGGACCCTAAGGGGCCTGTCTCTTGAAGAGTCGGGCCTGTCGATGTCTTCTTCTTCTTGGGTGCGGCCTCGGGAGGCCTCCTGCTGCCGTGGTGCAGGTCTTCCAGCGATGCGGGCTGAAAAGCTCGCTCGTGGAGCGCGACTGCGTCTCTCTCTTCACGGGGCACCGTGATGACTCAGCCGCTTCCTGGCATCTTGAGGATGTCGTAGCCATGGTGGGTTACGGCCATGAATTTGGACAGCGCTGGGTACCCGAGGATGGCGTTGTACGGCAGGTGAATGTGGGCGACGTCGAAGTCGAAGCTCGGTGTGGTACTTGTCGCAAGCCCCGAAGATGACAGAAAGGCGGACCTGCCCGATCGGGACCGTGGAGCCGTCGGTGACCCCGGAGAAAGGCTTGGTTGGCTGAAGCTAACTGTAAGGCACTTGAAGATTGTTGAATGTCTCCACGGACAGGACGTTGAGCCCTGCTCCACCGTCGATGCGGGTCTTGGTGACTAGCACATTGCTGATGATTGGGGAACAAAGCATCGGGACAACTCCGGCTGTGGCTGCGCACTTGAGATGATCCGCTGAGCTGAACGTGATGGCGCACGCTGACCACCTGAGAGGGCACGTGGACTCGAGCTTGGGGAGGACTGCATTCACCTCGCGGGCGAACTGCTTGAAGATGTAGTGAGAGGCTGGGGCTTGAGCTCCGCCCAGGATGCAGGCGATCGCACGCGCTTCCTGGAAGCCCCCAGCCCCCTCGTCCTGATGACGGTCTTCAATTCTCCTTGGTGGCGGCGGCAGCGGAGGGAGGCCTGCGTTCCCTTGCGGACGATCCTCACGAGGCTGATCCCTCCAGCCCCCCTCGCGAGGTGGGTCTTGCCAGTGGTCCTCGCGAGGTTGGTCGCGCCACCATTGGCACGGGCCGCGGTCTTCCCAGCGTCCTGCGTTCCTTCCTCCTCCTCGGCCATAGCCCGGCCACAAGGCCGGGCGTCTCACGACCCTTCCTTCACGCACGGCCCTTAGCTCTTGACATTCATTGGTGTTGTGGGTGTGGAGGTCGTGGTACACGCAGTATCGGCTGCCCTTGGAGGACTCGGGCTGATCTCGCCTCGCTTGGTGTCTGCGGATTCGTCAGCGAGCATGGCCGCCTGCGCTTCACGTCCTTGGCCTTGGACTTCTTCTCTTGAGGATCGCGCGGGCAGCTCGAGGAGGAGAGGCGCCCTCCTCAGCCGGGCGCACTTGGTCACCAAGTTGAACAGCCTGTGGAGGTGCACAGATCTTCATGCATCACCAGCTCCTCCTTCATCTTGACGTCGCGCATCGCCGCCGGAGAAGGCAGATGATGGCCTCCTCCGTCACCACAGGGATCTTGAGGCGTAGCGTTGTTGAAGCGGCCGATGTACTTTTGCGGGGTTTCCCTGGCTGCTGCTTGATTCGACGCATGTCGCCACGGCGGTGGCGGTCGCGAAAGTACCTTGGAAGTTGGCGATGAAGCGGAGTCGCATCTCGCCCAGGAAGAGATCGTGCACAGGCGGCCAGATTCAGAGCCAGTGCGGGCCCCGTCCTTGAGCGCCATGGGAAACCGATTCGCCATGACCTTTTCATCCCCGTTGGCAGCCTCGATGCCCAGCTCGTAGAAATTGGAGGAACTCCGTAGGGTCGGCGGTGCCGTCATAGCGAGGAGGCAGGTCCGGCTTGAACTTGGCGGGCCATGCGACGCTGCGCAGCTCGGAGGTGAAGGCGCGGCAGCCTGCCGTGGCCGCGGGGGGCCTCGGTCGGCAGAGAGCTTGGTCTTGCGAGCCTCACGCGGCCGGGGCAGCGCAGGTCTTGACGTCAGGAGCGGGAGCGCTCGGCGGCTTCTTCTTGCGGGCGTAGGACTTCTTGACAGCTCTGCTCTTGCCGCGCCAAATACCGGCGGAACGGGTTCTGCCCAGGGCGCGTGCCTTGGGGCTGTGGCGCCGTCTTGAGGAGGAGGCGGCCGACGCCCAGAGCTTCATCACCAGCAGCTGCGGGTGCGGTGCAGCGAGACGGACGGCGCGGGGTCGCCTCCTGCAGCGCGGACGAGCTCGGCGACTCGGTCGAGCCATTCTTCATAGACGTTGCCGACGGGGCGGTAGCGCAGAGCTTCGTTAGCGCGATGAGCGCAGCTCGGGTTTCCATGGCGCGGGCCGCGCGTGACGAAGAACCAGCGGGGTGAGCGGCGGCGTGGCGGTGCGGTCGTCCGCCTCATGGACGGGTGCCGGGGCGATGCTTGTTGCTCGTTTCGCCGGGCCGGTGGCGGCGTTGACGGCAGGCGACGGGGAACGACGAGGACGCCCGCCGACGGGAGCCGTCTGGGCGACATGGGGGGCGAGGGCGGCTCGGCGCTCGGCGCGGGCCCGACGAGCGTCAGACATGGTTGCGGTGGTCGAGGAAGAACGAGGCGACGAAAGGCAGATTCCGGCGCACCCCTACCTGGCGCGCCAAATGTCGGATTTCGGGTTCCGGCAGAGCCTTAAGGGTCGAACTCTAGGGTGCGCGCGGAGATCCATCCCTCCTCCGTCTCGTACCTAGCCGAATCGCAGGGACCTAAACTACTAGAAAGAACAACACAAGAGACACGAGATTTATACTAGTTCTGGCCACCATTGTGGTGTAATACCCTACTCTAGTTTGTGGTGTGGTGGATTGCCTCTTGGGCTGATGAGGAACAGTACAGGGAAAAACAGCCTCGCGAGGGTCTGTTCTTGGTAGGTGTGATGAACTGCTAGGTGGTGTTCTGTCGCTCTAGCTTGAGGATCGGGTCTCTATCTCTCTCTGGATGTTGATCGTCTTGATCTCTCGTCTCCCTCTACTATGGTGGCTAGTTCTATTTGTAGGCGAAGGCCCTAGGCCTCTTCCCAAATATTGAGCGGGAAGGGCGCCAACAATTGGCCATTTTGAAGGGGAACAGCGGGTACACTTATCCTGACTAAAGTTGGTCCTCGCCTGCCAAAGGCTCTGGTGATGACGCATGCTTGGGCTCCACGATGACTCCCTTCCAGCCGTTGGGGCTGGTCTTGGTCTTGTTGCACCGAAACAGATGCCTTTGCTTGATGCTCTCGCCTGCGCTTGCTCCCTTTGCACCGAAGAGGAAAGGAGGACGCTGCGCGGGCTGGCGCCCGACTGGCACCCTTGGTCGTCATGGCTTGCGTCACGGGCACCTCGCGAGGTACCCTGCCTTGAACTCTCCGCCTCCTCATGAGCCAGCCTGACGAGGCCGTGCCTGAGGAAGCTTCTGGTCATCTGCCCCGTGAGGCTTGGCCCCTCGCGAGGGTCTTGAGCTCGTGTTGATGATGATGGGCTGTCCTGGGCCTCCTTTGAGCCACGCCGCAGGCCGCAGGCAGGCAAGTCTGGGGATCCCCGTTCCCAGAACGCCGACACACGCATATGTTGCCTTAATTTTTTCCGTATGTATTCCGCTATTATACAGTTTTACATTCAACTTGTGTTTTTTACACTGTTGTCCCATCATATCCCTAGCTCTTACATCATACTCTCTCCGTCCGGATTACATGTCGCGGAAATGGATAAAAATGGATGTATCTAGAACTGAAATACACCTAGACCCATCCATTTATTTCTAGATGGAGGGAATACATGTTAATATGTCATGCCTTTCTATTCTTCAATACCAATTCCATCTCTATGTTGTAGCATGTTTTATAATTGAAGCACCATTCTTCTCTATAAGGCATGCAATGGGGAGACGGCTATGTTAGAATCTAAAGGGTTACAAACCAGGTCTTTGCAAAAGATCCAAACGCTAGGAGATAGTAAACCAACTCCAGTTTTCATAGATACTACTCCAGCAAAGAGAAACCCAACTCCTACTCATAATAAGTAGATCTCAGTGGCCAAAGAACTAGTCCGCTCCAGTCCAGCAAAAATATGTCAACTCCATTCTAAGAAGTGTGTGTGTATCCTCGCATCATGAAATTTTATAGCATTATGATCATATTTTCTACATGTTTCTTACCCATCTCTCTTTTAGAAAATAAGCTTAAAGGATAGAAGACTTTTTGCACTAGGATCGTATTCGAGGAAAGTATCTTGCGGGAACTCTCTGTGCTCCAATGTTGATGTAAGTACCTGTTGTATATCACTATATTTTTACATTAGCATGTATTTTGTTAATCGGCATGAATCCAATCTTTATCTGATCTAAATTTAGTTGTAGCAAAATGTTTAATTAAAGGCGACAATGTTGATTTTTGTAAGGAAAATTGCCTGGTAGTTTCTCATACTGAGCTGCATGAGTGTACTATCTCATATCAGGCACATTACTGAATTATAGTGCTGCTCTGGTTGCCCATTCATACGTTGTGTCAATGTTGCTTTCGTAATACCTTACCTGGCTGATGATAGTTGTGCCATATTGTGTTAATTTGGTGTAGGTTGGTGTGGTCTGGTTGCCTGAACGTTCGTTGTGTCAATGTTGCTTTCCTATAATCTGGCCTGGCCAATGATAGCAATGCTAGTGTGTTAATCTGGTGCAGGTTGCTGAAGATAAGAAGACAAACTCTAAAAATAGCAAGGCATCCCATTGTTTCTTTCCAATAAATCTAGGCCAGGTAATATGGCAATAACTCTTGATTAATCTGTTTGGTTCCCGTCCTAATTTATGTTATGATGCATTGGTCCAGACACTCTCCACTATCAATAATACAAGCCTGCCAAAATCGCCATCTGAATCTATTCAGTTTCCTCTGTCTCGAATGCAACGGAAAAAATGTATGTTTGTGAACCAATTACTGGCTGAAGCAATGATGGAAATGGTGGAGGAATCAGAGGTGCACATTCTTGCGCAACAACAACTGATCAATGTTTTCAGAGACAGTGTAGCAAAGCAGGAAGAACTTGCCCACATGCTTATGGGCGTCATCCACGCTGAGGTTGCAGATTGTGACGTTGTAGATCGTTAGGTTCTGTTCATTTATTTGAACTGGCATCAATCTTCGATTGCCCAGTGGATGTGATTTCCTGTAATATATACTGGATGTGCAACGATTTTCTCTGTATGTCGTACCTTTGCTTAGCGCGCCTCGCATTCCAGCTAAATGGTCGCTAGGAAGCTAAAAAAGCAGTGAAATTATTAGTTAGCACGAACAGTCATGGGCCCTATATGAAGGAAGCAGCCCACTGCCCTTAGTGGGCTTCCCTAATGGGCTCACAAGGGCCAAAATTCTCATAGGCCTTTGATTGGTCGGTTTTGGTCCTGTGCATAATTGCTCATCATAATGGGCTCAAATTATCTAAGTGGGCCTACAGACATGTTTGAACTTTAGTGGGGCCATTAAGTTAATGGGTCGTTACCAGGCCGAAAGTTAATGCTCGGCCCTGTTACCTCCCGGGTCGTTAACAAGCCGACATGGAAGCGGGCAACAGGTGGGCCCATTTGATTTCACGGGCCGTTAACAGGACGATACTAAGGTCGGGTTACATATGGCCCAACTATATTGTGGGCCTTTAGCAGGCCAAAAGAGACAGCGGGCTCGTATTGGACCATGAAGAGCATGGGCCGCTAAGAGGCCGAAAGTCAGTTTGTACTGTATATGGCCCACCTGTGTTGTGGGCCTTTAGCAGGCCAAAAGAGAAACCGGGTTGGTATTGGACCATGAAGAGCATGGGCTGTGAAAAGGCCAAAACTCAGGTCCGACTGTAAATGGCCCAACTCATTTATGGGTCATCAACAGGCTGAAAGACACACCGGGCCGAAAATTGCCCCAAAACTTAAATGGGTCGCTAAAAGGCCAAAAGACGTACATCCTAAAGATTGGGCCATCCCTTGAATGGGTCGTTAATAGGCCAAGACCACATCAGGCTGATATTGAGCCCAAATATATAGCGGGCTGTTAACGAGCTCGAACTGACAATGGGTTCAATGGTGGCAAATCATTAACGTGTCGTTGACGGGCCGAATTGGCACATCTCGTATGGGTCGTGGGCATAAATGGACCTGACACAAGTAGGCCTCATATGGGCCGGCCTGCTAATTTTACTCGGCCGGCCTTTTTCACCGAAATGGGCCACTATTGGGCCTTGCCACGTGCCGATGTATCATAGGTGCCTCCCATACTATGAGTGGATGACATCTGTCCCAACACTGAGCTGACACGTGGACCCTCCGGCGAATGAGAATTTTACACGTGGAAAATCCCCATTGGTCGGGGATGTTAACAGGTTATCAGATCCAAACCAGAATCTGATTGCTTAACGGCGACCCGTTATGGTGGATGCCACGTGTCGGTTACCCTTGACGAAAGCAATTCTATGACGTGCGATTTATCGTCATGGAAATGGATACTTCCGTGATGATAATTTTGGTAATGTCATGGAAAACTTCTACGAGAGCACAGGTATAACTATCTTGATTCTGTCATAAAATCATGATGGATGTACATGCATGATAGAAAAACATGACCTACTGTGACAAACACGTATCATCACGGAAGTTTATTTTTTTGTAGTGCTTGTCGTTGGCCTGGATATGTTCGAGGCTCAGAACAGGCCATCGAGACGTCGTCAGGTTCTTGATTCCGCTGCGCCCGTGTTGGTTGCCACGGTGGGCACTGCACCATGGGAGTGGCCCCCTCCGCACGGCCAGCAGCGCGAGCCGTTATCGTCGCTTGGGGAGGCCGCGGCGGGCCAGCTCGCGGTGAGCCCCCAGCCTCGGTGAAGCCAATCAGACTCTGAATGGTGGCTCTCCATTCATCCATCTGATTGGCCACCGGTGGGAGCCTCAACACAGCTGAGCCCGCGCCATGGCCTCCATAACAGTGCTTGGCATTGGCGATGACGATGTAGATCGTACCGTCGCCCGGCTCCTGACGGTGCCGGCGGCGACTATGCCGCGCCCACGCTATTGCGAGCCAGCCACTTGGATGGCATGGCGGCGCGGTGAAGGCGCTTGAGGGCCAGCGGCTCCGTTGGGCATAGTGGTTGCATCAACTCATTCCGGTGGTGGCGCGCGCCTTGCGGTCGCGCTTGTGGTGGGGGCGGTCGGAGGGTGGCGATTCACCCAAGTCCGGGTGCCACCACTATGACTGTGCCCTTCGGCGGTGCCTCCCGCCCTTGTTTCGGCCGCGGGGGAGGTGGTAACAATGCCGCCTGCATTGACCATGTTCCCCATAGCACCCACATCCTCGCGTGCCTGCGCATCCCCTGCAGCGTTGGTGGACGCGGGCGGCATAGCCTTCGAGGTGGACGGGTGAGCGGAAGCACCGGATTTCGTCTTGGGCGCCATATTCGATGGAGCCGCCAAGGATGAAAATGGCGATGAAGATGACGCGTTCACGCTTTCAGGTTCGTGCAAGTGATCTCCCTACCTGACGCGCCAGGATGTCGTGGGAAATCACGGCCACCTACGGGACCAAGAGCCCCTTGCTGGTTCAGCGGGTGGATGGCACGTTGCATAAAGAGCAGAGGAGCGTGGAACAGCACGGCAGAGATCACACAGGCAGTCTTTACCCAGGTTTGGGCCGCCGTGAGGCATAAAACCCTACTCCTACTTTGGTGGATTGATGGTGGGAAAATGGTGGTGAGCGCAACACGCTTTGCCCGGCAGGGTTGCCTCGAGGCGAAAACGGCTACGCGCGTATGAGTGTGTGAGGGGGTGGATTAGTCAACCTCCCAACCCTTTCTACGGTTGCCTTGGGCCTCCTTTTATAGACAAAGGGGCCACCATAGTGGCAAATCAGTCATTATGCACTAATTAGATAGCAAACAGTGCTATCATACCTAACTCTGTAGGTTGACGGGGTGCATTAAATGCGCCGCTCTACGTCACATCAGAACTCGCCCGGCAGGTCCTCCCAGGCTGTTTTGCCAGCTTCGCACCTGCTCGCTCGACACGTCGTAGGACGGGTGTCGTTTGGAGGCATTTCCTGTAGGAAGTGGCTGCCATGTGGCAAATAGCGGCCACTTAGTCACTTTGGATCTTGGCACCGCACCGATCGAAGAGTGTGTTGTGATGAGGTGGTGCGGTGAGGTGGTTCTGCCTTCGTGAGCTCCCGGCGGGCTCAAGGACGCGTCTGAAGGCTTGCTTCCAAGGGTAACCCCATCCTTGCCGGGCTTTCGCCGCCCGGCAAGGGGGTTTTTCCCTTAGCATCATTTTGCTTCTCTGACTAGTCTTGCTCCTCTTGTGCTGCATGCTGGTCCTTTGAAGGACTAATCCCTTGTGCTCCAATCTGACCTTGGTGTTTAATTCTTATTCTCGTGCCTATGCACAGTCTGGGCAACGGACCCAGGGTTTGTTGCACTAACACGAAGGATGGACGGTCAATCATCCACATGCACTGGCTTAAAGTTGCAAAGACCTTCAACATCAATGAAGGCTCAATATTCGCCTTCCTCTTCAGCAGTTTTCCAGATGAGATTCATATGTCTATGTTCCGTCTATGATGCTAATTTCGAAAGGTTGTAGATGTTGCATGTGAAACTTGGTGCTGGTGCAGTTGTGTAATGGGGTAGGTGAGTGCTGAAGCTATATGATGTTCTACTTTGATGTATTTCAATTATGAAATCCTGCTTCCTTAATATGGAAATGAAATATATTGTGTGCTTAATATAAAATGTTAATTAGATTAATAAATTGATTATTAATAATAGGGCAATTAGCCTGCAAATGGTCAATTAGCTTGCTTATTGGGTTTTTCTATTGCAAACGGTTATTGAGAAAACACCATGGGCGATGACCTCAGGCAACGCACACAGTTTCTAGAAATAAACCGTGTTAGATCAATGAACAAACACACGACATCCTCTTGAAAACTGTTTGCGTTAGGTCACCTTGCGTGAATGCTTACCACATAAAAAGTGTGTCTGATGGACAGCCTTTGCCACACAGTGTCTTCTATGCACCGTGTGTGATGCATTCAGTGACGCAAATGATAAAATTGTTAATATCGTGTGCAATGGTAATGCTATCACAAACGATTTAATGGGGGGAAATGTGTGTGATGTACCTGCAAACGGAAACGATTTCCTTGGAGTGACTGTGTGGGATTTATATACGCATAAAAACGTACTTCTTGGATTAACTGTGTGGGATGTACATACTAACGGAAACGTATTCCTTGGATTGACTGTGTGGAATGTACATACAAACGGAAACATTCAGCGGGGACCGGCTGTGTGGGATGCACTTATGCCCGAAAACGATTTCGCATGTATAATTGTATTTTTTTTAGCACTACTATACGTACAACCATATGTGATCACTCGCCGGTCGCACACGACCTCATTTTGTCGAGCGTGTGTGCCAAGAGGGCATATCCCTAACGGTTTCTGGGTAGTGTGGGAAGGACCCCCCTATGGCAGTCACTCACTAGGCGACGGTTCAGAATGCCGTCGCGGAAAGGGGTTAAAAACCATTTGTATAGCACCTCGTCGTACCTGTGTATTATGCAGGAGTACATGAATCAGTTGTTTCAGCAGCATCATGGCAGCGGTAACGTGCCGCCAGGCAGGTCAGGCTCAGGAGGTTTCAAGGGACCCGGCTTTGGTGGTGGCGGCTCAAATTCTGGCAATCAGAGCCAAGGGAACCATGGTGGTCATAATCAGCAGTCTGGTCAAGGTAATCAGCAGCAGAATAACCAGCCAGGATATTAGAGTAATCCTAAGCAGCTCAACAGTGGCCAGTACCATGTTTTTACTACAAGTATTTGCAAGCGCGACCGGAAGGTCCATAAGAGGGCATTCAACAATGTTGAGCCGGTGGTGCCACAATATTTGAAGTGGTCTGAGCACGCGATAATGTGGAGCCGGGCGGATCACCCGCCCCGTTTGATGATTCGGGTCATCTGGCCCTTGTAGTGGCCCCTCAAGTGGGCGGTTACAAATTCACCAAGGTACTTATGGATGGTAGCAGCATCAACATATCGTATTATGACACTTTTCGATGAATGAATCTGACGGAGAAGGATCTTAAGCAATCCTCTACGGTATTTCATGGAGTTGTTCCTGGCAAATCAACTTACCCTGTAGGGAAGATTGCTCTGGAGGTGGCTTTCGGTGATGAGTATAATTACAGAGCAGACACACTATGGTTTGAGGTGGTCAAGATCAAAAGTCCATATCATGCACTGTTTGGACGGACGGCTTATGCTCAATTCATGGCTCGCCCTTGTTACATATATTTGCATCTTAAGATGTCAAGGCCACGAGGGACGATCACGGTTCATGGGGATCATAAGATAGCCCTGGAATGTGAAGAAGGAGATGCAGCTTATGCAGAGACGACCTGTGCTACCGCAGAACTTAAGATTTACAAGAAGAATGTTGACCCAACTGACATGACCCCTCTGAAGAAACCCACCACCAAGAAGGACCCTCTGCTCAAATTCTAGTTGGCCAAGGACACGCAGCAAGTTGACTTTGATCCCAGTGATTCATTGCAGCAGTTCACCATTGGGACAAGGATGGATCCCAAATAGGAAAGCGCGCTCATGAAGTTCATCCATGAGAACCGGGACATCTTTGCATGGAAACCCTCTGACATGCCGGGTGTACCGAGAGAATTCGCTAATCACAACCTTAAGATGAAACATGTTCGACAGTTCCTCCGTCGTTTTAACGAGGAGAGGCGTAAGGCTATCGAAGAACAAGTGGCCCGACTTTTAGCTGCCCGGTTCATAGTTGAAGTTTTTCACCCTCAGTGGTTGGCTAATCATGTGCTTGTGCTCAAGAAGAATGACACTTGGCGTATGTGTGGATTCCATATATCTCAAAAAGGCTTGCCCAGATGATCCATTTGCTCTCCCTCATATCGACTAGATTATTGATGCAACAATGGGTTGTGAGAGCCTATATTTTCTGGATGCTTATTCTGGTTATCATCGGATCAAGATGGCAGCTGAAGATCAGGAGAAACCAACCTTTATCACACCCTTTGGAGCTTTCAGCTATGTTTCTATGCCTTTTGGGCTCAAGAGCGCTCAGGCGGCTTATCAGTGTTGTGTTCATAATTGCTTTCATGGGCAGATTGGATGCAATGTTCATTCTTATGCAGACAACATTGTGGTTAAGTCAAGGAAGAAGGAAACCTTGCTTAATGATTTGAAGGAAACCTTTGACAATCTTCGTATGTACAGATGATGCTTAACTCGGCCAAGTGTGTTTTTGGCGTACCTGCAAGAAGGTTGCTAGGTTTTCTGGTTTCGGAGAGGGTCTCGAAGCTAACCCTAAGATCGACATTATCACCTTTTTGTCTAAGCCGGCCTGTATCAATGACGTTCAGTGCCTGGCGGGTCGTATTGCAGCCTTAAGCCGGTTCATAAGCTGCCTGGGTGAGAAGGCGATTCCCTTGTACACGATGATGAAAAAGACTGGTAATTTCATCAACAGTGATGCTGCTAATGAGGCATTTGAGGCACTTAAGAAGCAGTTGGCTGAGCCGCCCATCTTGGCTGCTCTGATAGACAAAGAGCCTCTGCTCCTGTACGTGGCGGCTAATAATAATTACGTAAGCATGGCAGTTGTCATGGAGCGCAAGGAAGTAGGGAAAGAATATCCAATCCAGCGGCCGGTTTATTATGTCAGTGAAGTATGACAAAGTCCAAGTGAAGATACCAACATTGGCAGAATTTGGTGTTTGGGGTGTTCGTGGCTACCCGCAAGTTAAAGCATTATTTCCTTGGGCATCCAACCACTGTGTTCAGTTCAGCTCCTCTGGGGGATATCATCCAAAACAGAGAAGCCACATGACGGGTTGTTAAGTGGGCAATTGAGCTTGGGCCACATCATCTGAAATATGTGCCCAGGACCGCCATCAAGTCTTAGGCTTTGGTGGATTTTATCAATGACTAGACAGAGCTACAAGCACCTGAGGAAAGGCCAGAAAATACATACTAGACGATACACTTTGATGGATCCAGGCAATTGGAAGTGTCAGGACCCCGATCCTAAGTCACTCCGATCTAGCATGTAACACATCATATCACTTTGTGGCCTCACGCACGGTATTCCCATGGCTGGAGCCTTACCTAGGTCGGGACCTGTCGGTGTGGAATGACACCTATGGGATCACAATAATCCCTACTACGGTTGCCGGGGCGCAGGGTTGCGAGGAGAGAAGGGCTAGTAGACAGCACAAGGATCGTTTACCCGAGGTTAAGACGCGAGGATGCGTAAAACCCTAGTCCTGCTTTGGTGGGTGTATTTCTGAGAGTTCTTGAGCTCTCGAACTAGTTGTGGTCAGCGTGTGGTTCGAAAGAGCCGAATCCTTCTCTTGGTCGCCTCGGGCTTCCTTTTATAGGAAAAAGGGGTCCACTGTGGCACACAGGAGGTGGAAAGGTGTACAGTGTTGCGAGGTTATCCCTCATATTACAGGACAAGATGCATTTAATGCACCGCTTAGGTGTCCCCTTGCTTTATCGGGGATGGGGGCAAGGCATGTCCCGTCCTTCGCCGCTCCTCCTCGCTTCGACACGCGCCCCGGCCAGCGATGCGTGCGGTGCCATGTAGGCAGGCAGGCAGCTGAGGTGGTGCGGTGGTGGAGCCTTCACGAAGATCTGCATGCCGCCACGCAGGCGCTTGATGAGTTGGCCTGGGAGCTGCATGTTGCCACGCAGGTGCCCGCCCAGCTGGTTGGGCTGGCAGCTGCATGCGAACGGTGGTGGAAGCTTGGTCGTCGGCGGGTCTGGCGGTGGCCCTGCTGGCGTCCTTGGTGAGGGCCTTGCCGTGGCGTGCTGTCGTCCCCGGCAAGGGTCTTGCCGGGGGTCTCGGTAGCCTTCCTCGACAAGGATCTTGTCGAGGATCGTCGTCTTCTAATCCTCATCTGATCTTGAATATGTCTTCACAAAGATTTCCATGCCACCACAGAGGTGCCTTCCCGAGTCCTGGCCCCACGTTGATGATGGTGTTGGCAGCCGTGGGCTCAAGGGTGGCTTGCTCTGTTGGTGTGGGGCGAGCCGTCCCGGCAAGGATCTTGCTGGGACGCTGAGGTTGCCCCGGCAAGGGTCTTGCCCGGGGAACCTGCTTCGTCCCTCTGCTCTTTGTGGCCTTGGCCTTGGCGTTGCTCTGATTATCTTGGGCTTCGGTCTTACCTTGGATCACCTCCCCTGCACTGCTTGGAGTGGTCGTGGGCGCGGCTCTGACTGCCCGTGCACAGGTAAAGTGGTACACAAGCATGCCCCTATTTTTGTACACCGACAGGAGCCCCCAGGCCTGGGCCACACATAAGCGCGACACGTTGTTGGGTCAGACCCAAAACGGTGCGCGGGCAGGCGGGGCGGTTTTTACCGCGGTAAGACTTGTCGCACGCTCCGCCTCCCACGACCTGCACGCGTGGCGCAGCGTGGAGGGGTGCACGTGACGTGGGTGGCATCCATGGGGCGGTTTCCACACGCTTGCGTCGCGTCGCAGTGAATGGGCAGCGCGACCCGCGACTTCCCCATAAAAAGGGATAACCGCGGGCGCACTATTCCTTTTACCCTTCGCGCAATCCCAATCACAGAAACCTCCGCCCGGCTGCCTCTTCTTCTCCAAGCTTCGTTTCTGCTCGCCGCCATTGCGCTTCCGCTCCCCTCTGTCCTGCCCTCCTCCCCCAGCCGCCATGGCGCCAAAATCCACCAAGGACAAGGGGGCGGCCAAGGACGCCGGAGCTATGGAGCCGCCGGAGAGCGCGCTGGCGGGGCAGCGGACGCAGTCCGCCATCTTCTTCCCCTTGATGGTTGACGTGTTCGAGCTTCGGGACTCCTTCAGGCCCCTATGGGGAGTGAGGACGGGGGGAGAATTCGGGGCATCCAGCCACGCGCGTCATCCCCGCCGACTGCGCTGAGCCTGCCCCAAATCGGTACCCCTTCTTTGTTGATTATTCTTCCTGTGGGCTCTGTCCTCCCTTCTCCGATTTCTTCAGCGATATCATGCATACCTTCGGCTTCCGCCTCCTGGATTTTACTCCGAATGCGGTGGCGTGCATGGCCCTTTTCACACATATCTGCGAAGGCTTTGTCGGGGTGCACCCCAACACAGCGCTCTTCCGCCATTACTTCTTCCCTCGGATCCAGACGGGAGGTGCCATCTCGGGGTGCATCGCCTGGATCCCAAAATCCAAGGGAGCATACCCGGACGTTGCCATGAAGGAGAGGTGGGAGGAATGGCGGGGCTAGTGGTGCTGGATCGAAGAGAAGGACCCGCCGGCATTCTGCAGAGTTCGCCGGGGGCCGCCGGTTTGCGGCAGTGATTAGAGCGATGTCGATGCCGCTGACGGAAAGCTCACGGTTGCCACCACCAAGATTCTCCGGCTTACCCAGGCCGGGCTCACCCTTGAAATGATCGGGGTGGACTTCATCCGCCATCGGATCGCTCCTCTGCATAACAAGGGGAGGCCAGCCTGGCTCTTCACGAACCCCGCCGACATCATGCGGCTCTGCCCCGGCCTCGACCACAACTTCACGGTGATGGCGCACGCCCATTTTTGCCAGCGGCTCTTCGAGCTTGACGTGGGCCGTGACGGCGAGGTCGAGCGGACCGGCAAGGTCGCGAGGGCCGCCGTGAAGGCCGGCAAGGTCCTCAAGGGGCCCTTGTTCAAGCTGCCAACGGGGGTGGTCCCGTTGTGCAACAATTCGCGTCGGTCCGAGATCATTGCCATGATGCCAGACTGCAACGCGCATGGCCCCGACCCGAGCTGGAAGGAGCCGGAGGACGCCGAAGTGCAACAGTTCTTTGATACCCTGCACGAGGGGTACGTCAACGCTGACGCCGAGCGGCTGCTTGTCCAGGACACCACCCAGGCGGAGCTAGACTACATCGCCACTAGGGCGAGGGAGGCACAGCTTGCCAGGGAAGCCGGCAGCGCCGGTGGTGTGGAGGACAAGGCCGCGACGGCCGCGGATGAGGTGGAGCTCGCCCGATGGGCGGCGGTCGCCGGAGGAGCCAGCAGCGCCGGCACCATGGCTCCTCTGGTTGAGGATGTGACCGGCGAGTCCTCGGAGGAGGAGGCCGGCACCGCAAACCCGACGCCACCTACGGGGAGGGGGCGAGTCTTGTGGCGGGCCAGTTCCAGCAAGCCGGTCCGGCCCGGCAGGACTGCGCAGCCGCAGCTGACCTTGGAGGGGTCCCAGCCCCACACGAGGACCGCGGCGGTGAAGAATCCGGCGAAGGTCGCAGTGAAGAAGAAGACAGCCGCCCCTACTTCATCCAAGCGTGCCTAGAAGCCGGCTCCCTCCCCTCCTCCGGCGGATCTTGACACGGAGGTCACCTTTGATTATGGATCCCTCAGCCCGAGGAGGAAGAGGAAGACAGCAGAGGAGGAGGCGGACGACGAGTAAGCATCTGGTTCCTTTTTGTTATCTATACCTCCTCACTCTGCGTTGCTTGCCTTGACTTGTCGTAATCCTTGCAGGGACGTGGAGACGCTGGCCCAGAGAGTGAAGAGGGCCAGGGTCTCGGCGGGTGGCCAGCCTACCGGGTACTTCGAGGGCGCCACAGTGGTGTTGAGCAGCCCGACAGCAGCCCCCCAAGACACCCCCAAACAGTAAGTTCATCATTCTTTCCTCTTCGACATGTGTCAGGGGCATGACACTTTGGTGCTGACCTTGCCAGGTATGCAGGAGGAGAGCGGCAGCAGGAGGAGCCACAGAGGGCTACTCCCAGCACGCCGCCCCCATCGAACACGCCGCCCCCATCGAACACGCCGCCCCGAGGGACGTCCCCGGCGAGGGTGCCAAGCACCGAGCCCACACACATGGAGGAGGAAGATAACTTGGGTGCTGGCGGCTTTGCCTCGACGCCAAATGTTGGTGCGGAGGGGACTTCCGTTTCCCAGACGGGTGCTGGCACCGGTAAGTCATTCGTTGTTTGTCCCTGCTCTTTTTTTTTTTTTTGGTCCTGGCCTTGATTCACCCCCTTCTTCGGCATCGAGATTCCTCCTCGGTGAACCCGGAGGACGTGGATGCTATCCTCGAGGATGTTTCCAAGGCCGCCGAGGCGGCCGCCTAGAAGATCGCCGCCAAGGGGCCTACCAGGGAGGCCAGTAAGGCTGCCGCTGAGGAGGCCGGCAAGGGGCCTGCCGGGGAGGTCGGCGGCGCCGCCGCCGAGGCGGGGGAGGAGGAGGTGGCCGAGGACCACCTTCCTCTTCTGCTGCTTCCGACTCCGGCAAGTACCTGAGGGTGAGCGACAACTTGTTCGTCCACCTCCCAGGCGCGTCGACCACCAGGACACCCGTTGAGGGAGAGGTGTTTGACGATGAGGTCCTTTCCGCTGCAGGGCTTGAAGTTGTCGACGAGCCGGTCGTTGGTGGCGACGGTTCCCAGGAGGAGCGCCTCCTCCATGCCATGGGCGCCAGCTTCCGGAAGCTCCAGGCACTCCACCGCACCCGTCTGGACAAGGTTAAGTCCAGGACGGCGATGGTGGAGAAGGCGGAGGCGGACCTCCAGAAGCGCGTTTGTCGGCGTTCTGGGAACGGGGGTACCCATACTTGCCTGCCTGCGGCCTGCGGCGTGGCTCAAGGGGTGGCCCATCAAGGCCCATCTTCATCAGCACAAGCTCAAGACCCTCGCGAGGGGCCAAGCCTCGCGGGGCGGACAACAGGAAGCTTCCTCAGGCACGGCCTCGTCAGGCTGGCTCGCGAGGAGGCGGAGAGGTCAAGGCGGGGTACCTCACGAGGTGCCCATGACGCAAGCCATGATGACCAAGGGCGCGAGGCAGGCGCCAGCCCGCGCAGTGTCCTCCTTTCCTCTTTGGTGCAAAGGGGGCAAGCGCAGGCAAGAGCATCAAGCAAAGGCATCCGTTTCGGTGCAACAAGACCAAGACCGTCGCAACGGCAGGAAGGAAGTCATCGTGGAGCCCAAGCCGGCGTCACCACCAGAGCCTTTGACAGGCGAGGACCAACTTTAGTTAGGATAAGTGTACTAGATGTTCCCCTTCAAAATGGCCAATTGTTGGCGCCCTTCCCGCTCAATATTTGGGAAGAGGCCCAGGGCCTTTGCCTATAAATAGGACTAGCCACCAACAAGGTAGGGGGGGAGATCGAGCATCCTAAATCAGTAGAGAGAGAGCGACTGAACTCCCCCTAGCAGTTCATCGCACCAGCCAAGAACAGACCCTCGCGAGGCTGTTCTTCCTTGTATTGTTCATCATCAGCCCAAGAGGCAATCCACCACACCACACACTGGAGTAGGGTGTTACACCACCATGGTGGACCGAACCAGTATAAACCCTGTGTCTCTTGTGTTGTTCCTTTCATATTTTAGATCCTAGCAAGGTGGCGAGGTGCAGGTAGGTAGAGGGTGAGATCTCCGCGTGCACCCCAGTGTTCGAACCTAGAGGGTATGCCGGAACCTGAAATCCGACATTTGGCGTGCCAGGTAGGGGTGCACCGGAATCCGCCTTCTGCTGCTTCGCGCCCCGTCGCATCATCATCATCATGTCTGGCGACTAGGCGGGCAACCCTGATCCCTGGGTGGCCTGGCCCACCCACGTAGAGCCGCTCGCCCCTGGCGACCCCATGCCCCAGGCAGCTCGCGGTCCGCAGGGCGCTGCAGGCCGCGGGCGACGCGGACAGTCAACGACAGCTCTCACGCCACGACAGGCGCGGTCGGCGGCGAGGGCCTCCAACCACGCCGCGAACACGACGCTGTACACCCGACAGGAGCAGGCGAACTCAAGGTCCGCGCTCACGGTGGCCCGAGAGCTACTGCAATGCAGGCTGCTGGAGGGCGGCCGCGACGTGCTGCTAGAACGGGTGGCAGAGCTCCTGGGCTTCGCCACATCGGGGGCTCACCCCTTCTGCACTCAACTCCCACCTCAGGTCCAGGGCAGCCCACGCGGAGGCTCCGCACACGCCCGCGCAGCTCCAAGCGGACTCCAAGGCCACCCAACGCCAGCCAAAGCCACAAGACGGGCCAAGCGGTGTCAGCCTCCGCCTCCGGCCAGCGAAGAAGGACTCGCCACGACCCATGGCCCCAGTGGGCCACCGCGCTACCACCCCCAGGTGGGCGCCTCAAGCAGAACTGCGTGGCACACGGAGCACTACGGCGCAGCCTTCGGGATGGCGGCCCCAGAAGAGTACGTGCCCCACATGATGGACCAAGGGCACGCGCATGAGGACGAACAAGGCTCGCTCCTCGGCCCAAGCTGGGGGGATGAGGCAGCAGAAGCTGAGCTCTTCCAGGAGCCCTGGGAAGGCCCCGTCGGCCATGCTGGAAGCAACGATTATCAGGTACCGCTAATTCCTCAGGAGCAGGCATACGCTAACCATGGATCACAGGAGGTGCGGGTCGCCACAGCGGGCGGCTGCCCCACTCCAGCAGTTTCCTACCCCTCAGGAGGAGGGCGCCGGGGGCTGCAGGAGAGGGGCCGAGATCCGGCATCACCACCACGGTGTTCGGAGCAAGGCGTCCTCAGGAGGTAGGCCCTCTGCTGGGGAGGTGCCTCGGGGCCTGCCCCTGGCAGAGGACCCGTGGTCGCTTGGGAACTGGCTGGTGACCGCTCTACCCCATCGGCGGCGTCCTGGTTTCCGGTCGTCGTCGGTGGCACTAGAGTGTGGCGCAAGGCGGGGCCCTCGTCTGGCGATATGAAGCAAGGCTGGTACCTGTGAAGAAGGCCCAGTGTGTCACAGCCCTAGAGCTTGCTTGTAACTAGTAGCATTGCATCCATGCATCATGTTTAATTTCCATGAAATTTGAAATGGGGATGACCAAGCCCTAGCATCAAAAACAATTCAAATAGGTTCAATTAAGAAAATATTTTCAATGAACCAAATGGCCTTCAAAAATGCTCCTCATATCTCGAAAAATGCTTTAAAACATAACCGGGTGATGCACATTTTTTTTCATGACATTTGGACTTTTGAATTAATTCATATGGTATTTGCATTTGGGCATTTAAATACTATAAAATATTTTAAATGCTCAGATAATCATAAACTTAAATGCTTGCTGTTGGAAATATTCCAAACAGTGACATTGACCAGTTTCATGATTTTTGGATATGCCCTGGTATTTTTATTAAGCCACACATAGTTACAGAAAATTAGAAAAAAAACTAAAACCATAAAAAGAGCAGGAACTCACCTGGCTTACCCGGGCGCCCGAACCGCCCGCTTTCTCCCCCTTGTCGGCCCAGTGGCCCAGCCCACCTACCCCCACCGCTCATCGCCTTCCTTCCGCTGTATAAGGCGAGGCGAGGCGTGGCGAAGGCCTGGCGATGTCAAGGCCACCTCCTCGCTTGCTACTGAGGCCTCCCTTCGATCTCGATCCGTCTGGCGACGCCACGCACTTCGGCCCTCTCACTCTCTCCCGAACTCCTCCTCCTCCGTCTCGCTCTCTTTCCCGAACCGAACGAAGCTCGCTGGCGCCGATCGCCAGACCAAGGCCACAGCCGTCCCGAGCCTCCACGACATGCCCCGAAGCTCCGCCATTGATCTCTACGCCGTCCCGCTTAAGCCACGCGAGCGGAAGCGCCTCGGCCGTCCCGACCTCGTCTTCAATCTTCGGCCGCCGGCAACCTCGCCGTGTATTCGCGAGCTCCATACCCACCCCGACCTCGCTGTTGCCTCTGCTGGCTTCGCGGTGAGCTTGCCGTCAGTTCCCCTCATCCCCTCTCTCGCTACCAGAAGCCGCCGCCCATGAAGCACTCCGCCGTCGCCATGGCCGGCGAGCTCCGTCTTCCGAGCACCTCTGCCTCGCTTAGTAGCTCCGGCATGCTCGAGCACCTCCCTCCTCGCTGCCGCTCAGCTCCCTCGCCCATGAGCTCTAGCCTCTCGCCGACCAAACCCGAACTCCGGCCGCCGCCTTGGAGCTCGCCGCCCGTCGATCCGGCCACCCACCCCAGCTAACCCACCAAGAGCTTCGGCTCCTCCCATTCTCCTAGGTGCCTTCATGACCCATTTGGTCGCCGGAATGGCAAAATCACTCTCGCCGCCGTTGGCTCGCCGCGGCTAAGCGCCACGTCCGTGACCGACCGACCGGCATGGGTTGACCCACCGCCCGGTTTGACCTCCCCTCTCCTCACCGACATGCGGGCCCCGCCGCTAATTAAGTTAGATTAGTATTAACTAAGTTAGGTTAGTTAGTTAGAACCCGACACTCGGGACCCACCGGTCGATTTGACCTGGCCGCCGCAGCTTGACCGCCGACGTCATAGTGACGCAATCTTTGGCGCAATATTCTTTTTCTGGATTTATTTAATTCAGGAAATTCCGTAAAATACTCTAAACTTCTAAAAATCATATAAATTCAACCGTAACTCGGATGGAAATAATTTATATATGAAAAATGATCAGAAAAATATGAAGAATCTGTTTATGCCATGATCATGCATGTTTGAACAAGTTAACCTCACTTAATAGGATGAATCATGATTAGGGTAATTTATGAACTAGCATTTGGAGTTGGAGTTCAACCTTGTTTGAATTCCACTTCAACTAACTTGGGTTATTATTGCATTAGGTGAATTCAGTACCTTAATATGACATGTCATTCATGTGAATGTGCATTGCATTGATTGTGTTCTCTCTTGTTTGCCGGTAATTGTCCCCTCCATGGAGCCAGACTTGCAACACCAGAGTCGGACTCCTCCTCAGACTCCACCTCTGCCTCCTCAGAAGCAGACTTGTCCTCTGAATCCATCTCCTTGCCAACAAAAGCACGAGCCTTGCCAGATGAGCTCTTCTTGTATGATGAAGACTTGGACGAACACTTGGAAGAAGACTTTGAGTATTTCTACTTCTTCTTGTCATCAGAATCATATTCCTTGCTCTTCTTCTTCTTCTTGGTCTCATTGTCCCACTGTGGACACTCAGAGATGTAGTGACCAGGTTTCTTGCACTTGTGGCACGTTCTCTTCTTGTGATCAAGAGTGGAATCTCCATCATTTCTTGAGCTGGACCTTGAAGACTTTCTGAAGCCTTTCTTTTTGGTGAACTTGGAACTTCTTCACAAGCATAGCAAGATCCTTTCCATTGTCTTCGTGGATCCTCGTAATAGCCGCCGATTCTTCTTTAGAAGAGGAAACAACCTTTGCCTTCAAAGCGCGAGTTCGGCCATAGTTGGGACAATAGATATCTCTTTTCTCAGATTGCTGGAACTCATGTGTGTTGAGCCTCTCAAGTATGTCAGACGGATCGAGAGTCTTGAAGTCAGGGCATTCTTGAATCATCAGGGCCAGGGTGTCGAATGAGCTGTCAAGCAATCTCAGAAGTGTCTTGACGATTTCATCTTTGGGTGATCTCGGTGCCGAAAGTCTTGCCAAGCTCATTTGTGATGTTAGTGAGGCGATCAAATGTGAGCTGGACATTCTCATTGTCATTTCTCTTGAAGTGGTTGAAGAAGTTGCAAAGAACACTGATCCTTGAGTCTCTCTGGGTTGAGATGCCTTCGTTGAACTTGGAGAGCTAGTCCTAGACTAGCTTCGAAATTCCAGAGCACTCACACGACCATACTATCCTTTGGTCAGATGATCACAGATGATGTTCTTGGCAGTAGAATCCAGTTGAATGAACTTCTTGACATCAGCAGGGGTGACACCTTCACCGGTCTTTAGAACGCCGTTCTTGACGACATACCAGAGATCGACATCAATGTCTTCAAGATGCATGCGCATCTTATTCTTCCAGTAGGGGTAATCATTGCCATCGAAGAAAGGGCTTAACATGAATTTTTTTATGTTTTCAATTAAGGACTGAGATCGGGTCATTTTCGCGTCCAACATGTCATCGCTCTTGTCTAGCAATTTTTTAATATGTTCCATGGCATTCTCTTGTTCAGTTGCAATTTTAGCAAGTGATTTGTAGCTTGGTTTAGATTCACATTCAAGGTCATCTTCACTTGATGTTTGAAAGTAAGCATCGCGTGAGTTTACCATGGCACCGCGTGCCATGAAGCAGTAGGTGGGAGCATAGTCGTCCTTGTCATTAGCATCAGCGTTGGTGACGGAGCCATTGTCTTCAGTGTTGAAGATGGACTTGGCAACGTACACTGTAGCTAGAGCCAGACTTGCAACACCAGAGTCGGACTCCTCCTCAGACTCCACCTCTGCCTCCTCAGAAGCAGACTCGTCCTCTGAATCCATCTCCTTGCCAACAAAAGCATGAGCCTATCCAGATGAGCTCTTCTTGTATGATGAAGACTTGGACGAACACTTGGAAGAAGACTTTGAGGATTTATTCTTCTTCTTGCCATCAGAATCATATTCCTTGATCTTCTTCTTCTTCTTCTTGGTCTCATTGTCCCACTGTGGACACTCAGAGATGTAGTGACCAGGTTTCTTGCACTAGTGGCATGTTCTCTTCTTGTGATCACGAGTGGAATCTCCATCATTTCATGAGCTGGATCTTGAAGACTTTCTGAAGCCTTTCTTTTTGGTGAACTTCTGGAACTTATTCACAAGCATAGCAAGCTCCTTTCCAATGTCTTCAGGATACTCAGAACAGCTGTCAGATTCTTCTTTAGAAGAGGAAACAACCTTTGCCTTCAAAGCGCGAGTTCGGCCATAGTTGGGACCATAGATATCTCTTTTCTCAGATTGTTAGAACTCATGTGTCTTGAGCCTCTCAAGTATGTCAGACGGATCGAGAGTCTTGAAGTCAGGGCATTCTTGAATCATCAGGGCCAGGGTGTCGAATGAGTTGTAAAGCAATCTCAGAAGTGTCTTGACGATTTCATGCTGGGTGATCTCAGTGGCGCCGAGTGCGTGAAGCTCGTTTGTGATGTTAGTGAGGCGATCAAATGTGAGCTGGACATTCTCATTGTCATTTCTCTTGAAGTGGTTGAAGAGGTTGCGAAGAACACTGATCCTTGAGTCTCTCTGGGTTGACATGCCTTCGTTGACCTTGGAGAGCCAGTCCTAGACTAGCTTCGAAATTCCAGAGCACTCACACGACCATACTGTCCTTTGGTTAGATGACCACAGATGATGTTCTTGGCAGTAGAATCCAGTTGAATGAACTTCTTGACATCAGCAGGGGTGACACCTTCACCGGTCTTTAGAACGTCGTTCTTGACGACATACCAGAGGTCGACATCAATGGCTTCAAGATGCATGCGCATCTTATTCTTCTAGTAGGGGTAATCAGTGCCATCGAAGAAAGGGCTTAACATGAAGATTTTTTAAGTTTTCAATTAAGGACTGAGATCGGGTCATTTTCGCGTCCAACAGGTCATCGCTTTTGTCTAGCAATTTTTTAATATGTTCCATGGCATTATGTTGTTCAGTTGGAATTTTAGCAAGTGTTTTGTAGCTTGGTTTAGATTCACATTCAAGGTCATCTTCACTTGATGTTTTAAAGTAAGCATCGCGTGAGTTTACCATGGCACCACGTGCCACGAAGCAGTAGGTGGGATCATAGTCGTCCTTGTCATTAGCATAAGCGTTGGTGACGGAGCCATTGTCTTCAGTGTTGAAGATGGACTTGGCAACGTAGACTGTAGCTAGAGCCAGACTTGCAACACCAGAGTCGGACTCCTCCTCAGACTCCACCTCTGCCTCCTCAGAAGCAGACTCGTCCTCTGAATCCATCTCCTTGCCAACAAAAGCACGAGCCTTGCTAGATGAGCTCTTCTTGTATGATGAAGACTTGGACGAACACTTGGAAGAAGACTTTGAGTATTTCTACTTCTTCTTGTCATCAGAATCATATTCCTTGCTCTTCTTCTTCTTCTTGGTCTCATTGTCCCACTGTGGACACTCAGTGATGTAGTGACCAGGTTTCTTGCACTTGTGGCACGTTCTCTTCTTGTGATCAAGAGTGGAATCTCCATCATTTCTTGAGCTGGACCTTGAAGACTTTCTGAAGCCTTTCTTTTTGGTGAACTTCTGGAACTTCTTCACAAGCATAGCAAGATCCTTTCCATTGTCTTCAGGATCCTCAGAACAGCTGTCAGATTCTTCTTTAGAAGAGGAAACAACCTTTGCCTTCAAAGCGCGAGTTCGGCCATAGTTGGGACAATAGATATCTCTTTTCTCAGATTGCTGGAACTCATGTGTGTTGAGCCTCTCAAGTATGTCAGACGGATCGAGAGTCTTGAAGTCGTGGCATTCTTGAATCATCGGGGCTGTGGTGTCGAATGAGCTGTCAAGCAATCTCGTAAGTGTCTTGACGATTTCATCTTTGGGTGATCTCGGTGGCGCCGAAAGTCTTGTGAAGCTCATTTGTGATGTTAGTGAGGCGATCAAATGTGAGCTGGACATTCTCATTGTCATTTCTCTTGAAGTGGTTGAAGAAGTTGCAAAGAACACTGATCCTTGAGTCTCTCTGGGTTGAGATGCCTTCGTTGACCTTGGAGAGCTAGTCCTAGACTAGCTTCGAAATTCCAGAGCACTCACACGACCATACTGTCCTTTGGTCAGATGATCACAGATGATGTTCTTGGCAGTAGAATCCAGTTGAATGAACTTCTTGACATCAGCAGGGGTGACACCTTCACCGGTCTTTAGAACGCCGTTCTTGACGACATACCGTAGATCGACATCAATGTCTTCAAGATGCATGCGCATCTTATTCTTCCAAAGAGGGGTAATCATTGCCATCGAAGAAAGGGCTTAACATGAATTTTTTTATGTTTTCAATTAAGGACTGAGATCGGGTCATTTTCGCGTCCAACATGTCATCGCTCTTGTCTAGCAATTTTTTAATATGTTCCATGGCATTCTGTTGTTCAGTTGCAATTTTAGCAAGTGTTTTGTAGCTTGGTTTAGATTCACATTCAAGGTCATCTTCACTTGTTGTTTGAAAGTAAGCATCGCGTGAGTTTACCATGGCACCGCGTGCGTGCCATGAAGCAAAGAGGTGGGAGCATAGTCGTCCTTGTCATTAGCATCGGCGTTGGTGGCCAGAGCCATTGTCTTCGGTGTTGAAGATGGACTTGGCAACGAGATCTGTAGCTAGAGCCGGACTTGAAACACGTAGTCGGACTCCTCCTCGGACTCCACCTCTGCCTCCTCGTAAGCGGACTCGTCCTCTGAATCCATCTCCTTGCCAACAAAAGCACGAGCCTTGCGGATGAGCTCTTCTTGTATGATGAAGACTTGGACGAACACTTGGAAGAAGTCTTTGAGGATTTCTACTTCTTCTTGTCATCAGAATCATATTCCTTGCTCTTCTTCTTCTTCTTGGTCTCATTGTCCCACTGTGGACACTCAGAGATGTAGTGACCAGGTTTCTTGCACTTGTGGCACGTTCTCTTCTTGTGATCAAGAGTGGAATCTCCATCATTTCTTGAGCAGGACCTTGAAGACTTCTCAAGCCTTTCTTTTGGTGAACTTCGAACTTCTTCACAAGCATAGCAAGATCCTTTCCAATGTCTTCAGGATCCTCAGAACAGCTGTCAGATTCTTCTTTAGAAGAGGAAACAATCTTTGCCTTCAAAGCGCGAGTTCGGCCATAGTTGGGACAATAGATATCTCTTTTCTCATATTGCTGGAGCTCATGTGTGTTGAGCCTCTCAAGTATGTCAGACGGATCGAGAGTCTTGAAGTCAGGGCATTCTTGAATCATCAGGGCCAGGGTGTCGAATGAGCTGTCAAGCAATCTCAGAAGTGTCTTGACGATTTCATGCTGGGTGATCTCAGTGGCGCCGAGTGCGCGAAGCTCATTTGTGATGTTAGTGAGGCGATCAAATGTGAGCTGGACATTCTCATTGTCATTTCTCTTGAAGTGGTTGAAGAAGTTGCGAAGAACGCTGATCCTTGAGTCTCTCTGGGTTGACATGCCTTCGTTGACCTTGGAGAGCCAGTCCTAGACTAGCTTCGAAATTCCAGAGCACTCACACGACCATACTGTCCTTTGGTTAGATGACCACAGATGATGTTCTTGGCAGTAGAATCCAGTTGAATGAACTTCTTGACATCAGCAGGGGTGACACCTTCACCGGTCTTTAGAACGTCGTTCTTGACGACATACCAGAGGTCGACATCAATGGCTTCAAGATGCATGCGCATCTTATTCTTCTAGTAGGGGTAATCAGTGCCATCGAAGAAAGGGCTTAACATGAAGATTTTTTATGTTTTCAATTAAGGACTGAGATCGGGTCATTTTCAAGGCCCAACAGGTCATCGCTTTTGTCTAGCAATTTTTTAATATGTTCCATGGCATTATGTTGTTCAGTTGGAATTTTAGCAAGTGTTTTGTAGCTTGGTTTAGATTCACATTCAAGGTCATCTTCACTTGATGTTTTAAAGTAAGCATCGCGTGAGTTTACCATGGCACCGCGTGCCACGAAGCGATAGAGTGGGATCATAGTCGTCCTTGTCATTAGCATAAGCGTTGGTGACGGAGCCATTGTCTTCAATGTTGAAGATGGACTTGGCAACGAGAAGTAGCTAGAGCCGGACTTGCAACACCGTAGTCGGACTCCTCCTCGGACTCCACCTCCGCCTCCTCGTAAGCGGACTCGTCCTCTGAATCCATCTCCTTGCCAACAAAAGCACGAGCCTTGCCAGATGAGCTCTTCTTGTATGATGAAGACTTGGACGAACACTTGGAAGAAGACTTTGAGTATTTCTACTTCTTCTTGTCATCAGAATCATATTCCTTGCTCTTCTTCTTCTTCTTGGTCTCATTGTCCCACTGTGGACACTCAGAGATGTAGTGACCAGGTTTCTTGCACTTGTGGCACGTTCTCTTCTTGTGATCAAGAGTGGAATCTCCATCATTTCTTGAGCTGGACCTTGAAGACTTTCTGAAGCCTTTCTTTTTGGTGAACTTCTGGAACTTCTTCACAAGCATAGCAAGATCCTTTCCAATGTCTTCAGGATCCTCAGAACAGCTGTCAGATTCTTCTTTAGAAGAGGAAACAACCTTTGCCTTCAAAGCGCGAGTTCGGCCATAGTTGGGACAATAGATATCTCTTTTCTCGATTCTTTGGAAGTCATGTGTGTTGAGCCTCTCAAGTATGTCGACGGATCGAGAGTCTTGAAGTCGTGGCATTCTTGAATCATCGAGGGCGTGGTGTCGAATGAGCTGTCAAGCAATCTCGAAGTGTCTTGACGATTTCATCTTTGGGTGATCTCGGTGGCCGAAAAGCTTGAAGCTCATTTGTGATGTTAGTGAGGCGATCAAATGTGAGCTGGACATTCTCATTGTCATTTCTCTTGAAGTGGTTGAAGAAGTTGCAAAGAACACTGATCCTTGAGTCTCTCTGGGTTGACATGCCTTCGTTGACCTTGGAGAGCTAGTCCTAGACTAGCTTCGAAATTCCAGAGCACTCACACGACCATACTGTCCTTTGGTCAGATGATCACAGATGATGTTCTTGGCAGTAGAATCTACTTGAATGAACTTCTTGACATCAGCAGGGGTGACACCTTCACCGGTCTTTAGAACGCCGTTCTTGACGACATACCAGAGATCGACATCAATGTCTTCAAGATGCATGCGCATCTTATTCTTCCAAAGAGGGGTAATCATTGCCATCGAAGAAAGGGCTTAACATGAATTTTTATGTTTTCAATTAAGGACTGAGATCGGGTCATTTTCGCGTCCAACATGTCATCGCTCTTGTCTAGCAATTTTTAATATGTTCCATGGCATTCTGTTGTTCAGTTGCAATTTTAGCAAGTGTTTTGTAGCTTGGTTTAGATTCACATTCAAGGTCATCTTCACTTGTTGTTTGAAAGTAAGCATCGCGTGAGTTTTCCATGGCACCGCGTGCCATGAAGCAGTAGGTGGGAGCATAGTCGTCCTTTTCATTAGCATCAGCGTTGGTGACGGAGCCATTGTCTTCAGTGTTGAAGATGGACTTGGCAACGTAGACTGTAGCTAGAGGCAGACTTGCAACACCAGAGTCGGACTCCTCCTCAGACTCCAGCTCTGCCTCCTCAGAAGCAGACTCGTCCTCTGAATCCATCTCCTTGCCAACAAAAGCACGAGCCTTGCCAGATGAGCTCTTCTTGTATGATGAAGACTTGGACGAACACTTGGAAGAAGTCTTTGAGGATTTCTACTTCTTCTTGTCATCAGAATCATATTCCTTGCTCTTCTTCTTCTTCTTGGTCTCATTGTCCCAATCGTGGACACTCGGAGATGTAGTGACCAGGTTTCTTGCACTTGTGGCACGTTCTCTTCTTGTGATCAAGAGTGGAATCTCCATCATTTCTTGAGCTGGACCTTGAAGACTTTCTCAAGCCTTTCTTTTGGTGAACTTCAGAACTTCTTCACAAGCATAGCAAGATCCTTTCCAATGTCTTCAGGATCCTCAGAACAGCTGTCAGATTCTTCTTTAGAAGAGGAAACAACCTTTGCCTTCAAAGCGCGAGTTCAGCCATAGTTGGGACAATAGATATCTCTTTTCTCAGATTGCTGGAACTCATGTGTGTTGAGCCTCTCAAGTATGTCAGACGGATCGAGAGTCTTGAAGTCAGGGCATTCTTGAATCATCAGGGCCAGGGTGTCGAATGAGCTGTCAAGCAATCTCAGAAGTGTCTTGACGATTTCATGCTGGGTGATCTCAGTGGCGCCGAGTGCGCGAAGCTCATTTGTGATGTTAGTGAGGCGATCAAATGTGAGCTGGACATTCTCATTGTCATTTCTCTTGAGGTGGTTGAAGAAGTTGCAAAGAACACTGATCCTTGAGTCTCTCTGGGTTGAGACGCCTTCGTTGACCTTGGAGAGCCAGTCCCAGACTAGCTTCGCAGTTTCCAGAGCACTCACACGACCATACTGTCCTTTGGTCAGATGACCACAGATGATGTTCTTGGCAGTAGAATCCAGTTGAATGAACCTCTTGACATCAGCAGGGGTGACACCTTCACCGGTCTTTAGAACGCCGTTCTTGATGACATACCAGAGGTCGACATCGATGGCTTCAAGATGCATGCGCATCTTATTCTTCCAGTAGGGGTAATCAGTGCCATCGAAGAAAGGGCTTAACATGAAGATTTTTTATGTTTTCAATTAAGGACTGAGATCGGGTCATTTCCGCGTCCAACAGGTCATCGCTTTTGTCTATCAATTTTTTAATATGTTCCATGGCATTCTGTTGTTCAGTTGCAATTTTAGCAAGTGTTTTGTGGCTTGGTTTAGATTCATATTCAAGGTCATCTTCACTTGATGTTTGAAAGTAAGCATCGCGTGAGTTTACCATGGCACCGCGTGCCATGAAGCAGTAGGTGGTAGCATAGTCGTCCTTGTCATTAGCATCAGCGTTGGTGACGGAGCCATTGTCTTCAGTGTTGAAGATGGACTTCAGTGTTGAGGATTTCTTCTTCTTCTTCTGATCAGAATCATATTCCTTACTCTTCTTCTTCTTCTTCTTGGTCTCATTGTCCCACTGTGGACACTCAGAGATGTAGTGACCAGGTTTCTTGCACTTGTGGCATGTTCTCTTCTTGTGATCACGAGTGGAAGCACCATCATTTCTTGAGCTGGATCTTGAAGACTTTCTGAAGCCTTTCTTTCTGGTGAACTTCTGGAACTTCTTCACAAGCATAGCAAGCTCCTTTCCAATGTCTTGAGGATCCTCGTAACAGTATCGATTCTTCTTTAGAAGAGGAAACAACCTTTGCCTTTAAAGCGCGAGTTCGGCCATAGTTGGGACCATAGATATCTCTTTTCTCAGATTGCTGGAACTCATGTGTGTTGAGCCTCTCAAGTATGTCAGACGGATCGAGAGTCTTGAAGTCAGGGCATTCTTGAATCATCAGGGCCAGGGTGTCGAATGAGCTGTCAAGCAATCTCAGAAGTGTCTTGACGATTTCATGCTGGGTGATCTCAGTGGCGCCGAGTGCGCGAAGCTCATTTGTGATGTTAGTGAGGCGATCAAATGTGAGCTGGACATTCTCATTGTCATTTCTCTTGAAGTGGTTGAAGAGGTTGCGAAGAACACTGATCCTTGAGTCTCTCTGGGTTGAGATGCTTTCGTTGACCTTGGAGAGCCAGTCCCAGACTAGCTTCGAAGTTTCCAGAGCACTCACACGACCATACTGTCCTTTGGTCAGATGACCACAGATGATGTTCTTGGCAATAGAATCCAGTTGAATGAACTTCTTGACATCAGCGGGGGTGACACCTTCACCGGTCTTTAGAACACCGTTCTTGACGACATACCAGAGGTCAACATCAATGGCTTCAAGATGCATGCACATCTTATTCTTCCAGTAGGGGTAATCAGTGCCATCGAAGACAGGGCACGCAGTGGAGACTTTGGTTATCCCTGCAGTCGACCTAGCTAAAACTCTAGGTGGTTAAACCGAATCACACAGAACAAGTGAGCACCGTGCTCTGATACCAATTGAAAGTGCTAGTTATCGACTAGAGGGGGGATGTATAGGCGATTTTTATGAGAGTCTTCAAAACATGGGAGTTTCAAAGACAGACAATAGAAATGAACCTATTGATGTGCAGCGGGGTAGAATACACTAGACAAGCCATAGTCAAGTAAGGAATGAAGTGAAAGCACGAAGACTATTAGCAGCTAGGTAGTATGGATCAGGATGGAAGAAAGTATGAAGCCAAACAACAACAGTCTTCAAACAGTGAAGTCAATCAGATCATGCAAGCAGGCAATGACTTTATGAAGACAAACTATAAGTAAGGAGAGGTAAGAGATAGAACCAGTTGCTTGGTGAGGACAAGGATTTTTTGGACCAGTTCCAGTTGTTCTGACAACTGTACGTCAGGTTAGGGAGGTTGAGATTCAACTCATAAGACCGCGCCTTCACCTTATTCCCCTTGAGCTAAGGACACATAGTCCTAACCCAATCACTCTGGTAAGTCTTCAAGGTAGACTTCCAAACCTTCACAGACTTCGTTCACTGGCAATCCACAATGACTCTTGGATGCTCACAACGCGACGCCTAACCGGCTGGAGGATTCCACGATCCTCAAGTGTAATAAGTCTTCAGATCACGCGGACAGAAAGACTTCAGTGATGCCTAACACTCTTTAGCTCTGGGTGTTTTGGGCTTTGTCCTCGCAAGGATCTCTCTCTCTCAAATGCTTCAGAGGTGGGTTGCTCTCAAACGACAAAAGTCATGTACTAAATCTGAGCAGTGACCAATTTATGGTGTAGGGGGTGGGCTATTTATAGCCAGGAGGCAACCTGGCCTGATTTTTCCGAGATGACCCTAGGTCACTAAGGAACTGACATGTGTCCAACGGTTAGATTTCAAACACACGCGGCAGCTTGACTTGGGCTACAAGTAAAGCTGACTCGTCCAGCTCTGGATAAGATTTGCTCTCATTGTCTTTGCTCGAAGACATAGGATTTGGTTGAGCATCACTTTAGTCACTCTGACTTTGTTCACTTGGACCCCACTTAACAGTACGGTGGTTCCTATGACTCTACAAAGAAGAAAAGAAAACTACGAAACAACTATGTCTTCACACTCCATAGTCTTCATACGATGTCTTCTTGTGTCACAGTCTTCAATGTAAATCTCTTCACAGACCACCAATGTCTTCAATGTCTTCACACATTTTTAGGGGTCATCTCTGGTAGGTGAACCGAATCAATGTGGGACTACTACTTGTGTTATCCTGCAATTCTCACAAACACATTAGTCCCTCAACCAAGTTTGTCGTCAATACTCCAAAACCAATTAGGGGGGGCACTAGATGCACTTACACGAAGCCCACGTAGAACCCAACAAGACTTACATCAGAACTAGCTACATATGCATCAGTATCAACAAAGGGGTTGTGGAGTTTAACTGCAGCAAGCCAGCTTTGACTCAGTGGCTATCCCATGCTACGACTACCAGTACTTTCTTTGAGGTGAGAAAGCACAAACGAGTCCACATATTCACCATATCAATACACTATATGGATTCGCTCCCGTGTCCCTATGAGAAGGCCATCAATAGCACTCACACTTATGTTGCGCATTTTAGAGTATCCACTTCAAGTTATCTATGACCAATGTAATCTTTCCAAGTAGTCCATATCCGTGGACGCGGCTATTCGAATAGTTCATTAATAACCCTATAGGGGTGTACTTCTTCACACACACACACTCCCACCACTTACTGCCATTTACATGACATGTACGCAGCAACCTTCAAGCGAAAGCCTAGCGAGAGTGTCGGCCACGACCTAACTAACCACACAAGACTCTAGTCTAGGTCTATCGCCTATTTGAGGTTGTAACCGTAAAGGAAGTCTAGCCGAGGTTTCACTCATAGCCTCAAACTATGTGTGCAAGATTCCCAAGCCCACCGAATGGGTGCCTCGGTACACCGTTCCACGGTGTATCTACCGCATCATAGCCCATCCCGAGGGTCAGCACTACGCACGTCCTCCAACACATATCCTACAAATACCATAAACTAGTTGCAAGTCCTGGACAGAGATCAAGGCGATTAATAAGTCGAGAGGGGTCGAGTTACCGGAACCCAATGTGTGGTAGTAACTGTCTTGGATCACAAACATGGAACTCAGTTCCCGAGGACAGTTTCAATGAGACAACCCACCATGTACTCCTACATGGCCTCTTGTTGCTACCTTTATGATGTAGGGTGGAAACCCTAGGGCCCATCTTTCACGAAATGGAGAGGATCCGACGAAGAACGCGCAAAACACGAGGGGAAAACACGAGACAAATACACTCAAATCAACGAGAACAACCACACATGTGCTAGATTCATGAACATAAAGGGTGATACAAGATCCAAACACAACAAAGGACGATACAAGAGGCGGTAGTTCTTCTCCGTGAGGAGGTCTTGAGGGGTCTTGAATCCACTTGGGGGATCTTCTCCGTAGAGGTCGCGATCTCTGATTGAGAAGGTATCATGTGGATGAGCAAAGCTCTACCTCTCAAATGAGCTAATCCTTTGCTAACCCTAACTAGGAGGTGGAGGAGTATATATAGTCTAGGGCCACGAAGGGGTAAGTGAGGAGTACATGGGCTTCGGCCCAACACACTGTGTGCAGACAGGCGTCGGACGTCCGACGGTTGTCGGTCGTCCGGTCGCTCGCGGGCATCCATTCGTCCGGAAATCTTCGGACTTTCGACATTTTGGCTCTAGTCCGGTAGTGCCGGATTTCCGGTTGGCATCGATCGTCCGGGCGCTGATGAGTGTCAGACATCCGGTGTCTAGTGGTCGTCCGGGCGCTATATGTTGCCTCGGCTCTGTCTGGCTGGTGGAGTCTCCAGGCATCGGATGTCTGGAGATCGTTGGTCGTCCAAAGGTCGTCGGACGTCTAAGAGTTGTAGCTTCCTGGCAGCTCTTCCTCGTGTTCCTTGCGCTTGGTGTCCTCGCTGCCTTGTCCAATGCTCCTAGCTGTTCCATGGCCTTCCTCTTGGTTCCTGGTCATGCATAGCACATATGTTTGAGGTAGTAGCAATGTCTCACATGTGGAAACTGACGATTCAGAGAGGAGCGAGTTAACCTTGTGTCCAACGGCGTATACTTGAGGTCTCGTCTTATGTCCTCTTGGGTCTTAGAGAGTAGAATAGTGTACATGGGGATGATCGTAGGATGCTCCGCATCATCTCCCCCCCCCCCCCCCCCGGGAAAGATCCGACCTCGGATCGTAATCCTCATCACCATGGAAACGGTTTTCATGGACGGACTTGTATGTCATGGCGCAACCCAAGTACTTCAAGATGTCGTCGGGATGGTATTGATGCAAAATGGGGAAACACAAGGGACACTCGAAAATACAATGGTTAGCGCGCATAAGGTTTCTATCAAGTAAGTATGAGTCAGTTCGGCAAGATTTTTCGTGGTAAAGCGTATGAAGCTTATCAAGATGATATAGAATGATATGCAAAGCATTCATGAGAGCAAATTCATTCATTGTGCACACAAATGTATTGTGAATGTGATCAATGTAACCATTTTGCAAAACGATGTCATAATGGGACGATGTATCAAAAGCATGAACATGGTAATTGGTGCTCAATGTGATTATGTTATCATGCAATTGATGGTGGGCATTGTGATCATTATGTATGAATATGCCATCAAGGAAGATCACAACAAATTTGCTAAGGAAGTGCACAAGCTCATATATCATGGATGACATAGAAATACAAGATGCAGCAAGGCAATCATAATGTGAGTCAATCCATGCATAAGATGCAAATTTGTCATGGGTGGTGTTGTACTATAGCTCAATGTCGTCGCAGAAGTGGTGGTCCGGTGGTGCTTCCAAAGTAGGGGCATCCACTAAGTGCAAGCTCTCCTCAACTTTAAGGTCCATAGGCTCCATCTCCAATGTCGGTCCTCCGTCCAATATATGTATCATGTAGACAAGAAGAAGGAGACAACAATGAAGGAATGACGCATCCAATATGCGTATGTGAGGATAGCTCAAAGGGAAGGAGTTCACCTTTAGGAGTTTCTCAAGGATGTTGGAGTTGCGCATCATGTATGCCTTCACATAACCAATATGTCTCGTGATGGTAACGCCTTGTGAATCCTTCAAAATGAAAGAACATGACAAACACTCTAAAAACAAATGAGGTTAGTGCAAATGCAACACCTATCATTCGTGTGGTGAAATAACCAACAAGTGTTTTCATCATTCTTATCATAAGAAAGTACAAGGGTATAGTTCATGATATGTAGGCATAAGATGCTAGAACAACCGAAGAGATTAAGCTCAATCAAACAAGCATGCATCACAAGTAATATGTCCAAGTGTCCATGATCAATAAGCATAGTATGGTTGCACTCACTACAAGGCAATATGAGAGATGCAACTAATGGAGACAATTGACAATGAGCAAGATAAATCATGTGAGAGGCATGAATATATGCGCTATCAACCCAATGAAATGAGCAAGAATGGATCATGGGTGATGCAACCAAGCAAGCAATCATAGTGATCAAGTCAAGCAAGCTAGTAGTGCAAAGATGCAACATACTAGAAGGAATCATGGAAATAATATCATGTGTGCAAATAGTGGGTATACAAAATGCACATGACATAGCACAAGCATGAAAGCAAGATATGAGTAAAGTATCATCATTGTATTGGCAAGAAGTCCTATGTAAATAGTAATGGAACATCATGACTCTCCCAACACAAGAACCAACAATAGCGTAAAGCATGTATATAACATGGAAATAGCAACAATTATCTCCACCAAGCATGCAAATACACATAGAAGTAGTATAATGGTGAATCATGGGTAAATGCACGCAAGGGTCACAGTTGCATGGCAAAATCATAGAAAGAGGTGTATCATGCAAAGTGAACACACTACGATGGACATGAAGTAACAAGTGATATATAAACCATAGCCGTGTGAGAGCCAAGTAAAAGAGATGTGTGTAGTCTTTGCGCAAAGGGAATGGTGGTAAGGATAATCCACGGGATCCCAAATCATCGTTGCTCTCAAGAGCTCGTTTCGTCAACTCATGGGATTGTGAGGTTGACAAGTGTTCATAATTAACTACACAAAACAAAGGCAAAGGAAAAATTGGGTGTGCATGGTATATGTACACATCATCCATTATGATGCATACGTGCATGTGTTGGTTAGCACAAAATATCCAATGCTCAAATAAACGATATGCATGATATAGAAACATGTCATCCATCATGATAGGTTTGTTTTTATGTATAGCATAATGGAGACTCAAATTGTGTAATGCATCATGAGAAATATCGAGAGCAGTGTTATTCATGGAATGCATATGGTGCACACAATCATGGCAAACATGCAAAGTATGTAATGCATCAAAATGTCTCAATACGTATGAGAAAACTATGGGGTCTCCTCATGAGTATTAGTAGAAACATCACATGGAGAATATTGACAACATCCAAAACAATGCATATTCGGAACAATGTGATCATGGCATGGTATACTAGATGAAGTGCGCAAATCATGTAAAGAAAGCATGGCAATATCATCACATGAAAAACAAAAGCCAATGACCATCATCTCATCATCTATGCCATAAGTGCAAATGGGATTTATTTTAATGGGGCATGCATAATTACTATGTTGAGATTGAAATGGTGCAATATGGGAGATCTCACTCATAGCATATGACAAGTTTAATTGATTGTCAAACATGATGTGACCTATAGAATTTTCACATGATATCCTATGGAGCATAGCATCACAACTAGGTAATTCAACATGCTCACCATCATATTCATTGTATTGGCATATCGAAACAAGACATAGTATGCGATGAATCCATAAGGTGATCAACATCATGCAAGCAATCATTTGTAAAATAGTCCACTAGTGGGAAAAGAGAAGCACTATCACCTATGTTACCTTTAGAGCATCTCTCATGTGTTGTAGGTGAGGTGTCGAAGACCAAGTGGTGGTCATCTTCATCTTGATGGAACCATGTGGGGGTGCATCATCGTCCACCATGGCCATCGTCGTCTCCGTTGGCGGTATGGACTCGTCGAGGGTAGGCATGTCATCATGTAGGAGACCTAGCACCAAAAGGGAAATCACACTCGGAGTAGAGGGTAACTCATTAGAAATCATAGTGACCTCACATGTCGTGTCAACTACCTCACTCACTAAGTGTCGTGGCTCACTCACTCCCCCTTGGATGCTCTCACTCATATGGTTGGTGGAGTCACTCAAATGGCTCTCAATCTCACATAGGATGTGCGGCATGGTCTCATGTGTGGGCCTAGTGATGGTCACACTAATCATCTCATAGGAAATACACTCAATGTCACATATGGTGGAGTCACTCATATCACTCATGGTAGGGTGGCTCTCCTCACGTGGGAATTGGGGCATCTCGTCATATGTGGGTGTCGGAGAGATGTAGGTGCAAATGTCTCCATGCTCAACTCGTATCGCCGCCTTGGTTGAAGGGATAGGCCCATGCTCAACCTCATCATCCATAACGCCTCCAAAGATGAATGTCGTAGGATGTGGCAAATCATTGCTCCCCACCGAGACCAAAGAGAGGGTCTCATGCGCAGTCTCATAACTTGACTCAGAGTAGGAGACATATTGGGGCGTCATCTTCATGTTGTTGAAGAGGTTTGTGCTCGCCATCGTGGTCGAAGGGGATGGCCCTTGCTCGACCGTCTTGTCGTCGTCTTGTATGAGGCCCATATGATGTGGCACCTCATAGCTCATCTCCATGACCGAAGGGAATTTCCAATGCTCGGCCATCTTCCTTGAGGGGCTTCCGAAGATGGAAGTGTTGCCCTCGCTTGTAGGTGGTCGCCTTGTTGTTGAAGATGTCGATGTAGGCGAACTCGTGGGAAGTAGGCGAAGATGCCATACGTCCAAAGGAGAAGATGCCTTGATAACACTTGGCGAAGATGCCGAAGTGGAGGTGATGGTAGCCATAGCTTCCTCTTGGTGGTGCTTGTCTCGTGGTCTTCTTTTGTGCTCATGAAGGTTGGTCGTAGCTTCATGTAGAGCTTGTTGGGACTTATAGGTTTGCGCGTGTGGAGTATCTTCATCTTGATGGTGTCATTGTCGTGCTTGAGCTCGTAGTAGATGTCGTTCATCATCGTCGTGCACATGTTGCTTGGAGGTGACTTGCCCTTCATGACGATGTGGATCACGAATGTGATGGTGGTCGCCATGGTTATGTGGACGTGGACAAATTGCACTTGCATCGCTTGGGCGCTCCGTTGATGATCAACTTGCTCGCCCCGCCGCCTTGACGATGACGAAGGGGAAGAACGGTTGACCAACAAGGCCCGAATCTCCTCCATCCTTGCATCTTCCTCCTCCTTTTGTGCGGAAAGCTTGTTGTTAAGGTAGTCTCTTGTATGTGCTTCGGAGTGTCGTATGTCTATGGTGAGGTTGTCGATGTGCTCTCGCAATCTTGAGTGTGCGCCTTTCATTTGTCATTGTAGATCAAAGATGGACATTTTTGTGATGTAGTTGTTCGTGCCGTCGTTGTCGTCGAAGACCGGAGATGAAATGCTTTTCTCGATATTGAAAATGGATCAATGATCACTCAATAATGTATCAAGGAAATAGCACAATTGGTATTGGTTCTCGTCAATTCGCACACCTACACAAGTAAGGCTTATGGAGTACCTTGGTGAGGATAGTGGCACAAAAATTTGATGCAAAATGTTAGCAAGAGTCAATAAAGTTGAAAGAGATTCACAAATTTGCAAGTGAAACAAGTAGACCAATAGCAATGTGGGCACATAGAAACACATGCACGAATAGATAAATGTGGTTGTGCAACCAAGGATTGAGCAGAAAATGTGGAATCCACGGAAAATGCTCTTGTCACACAACACTAGAGAGACGCTAGCACAATTGCACAATAGGCGGATATGACACTTGTGCACAACCTATAAGATGCAAAATGCAACGACTTCTATCCCAAGAATGCTATGTATGTATGGTTCCCAGTGTTTCTCTCAAGATGATCCAAGATGATCAGATATGACAATCTTATATGCATGATGCTATGGCTATTGCTTACAAGCTTCTCTGCTCTTTCTCTTTTGCTTAAAATCTTTATTCTTTTTATGGCCACTTTACGAAATGCACAAAACAAGATATCAATTTTGTATATACGGGAACAATCTTGTGACACAAGGGATGATATGATACCAATATGATATGGTATGTATGCTATGGAAGGTGTAGATCAATGATCACTAATGTGCACAAGTGACGTTGCCGGCAATACTCAAAGGATACTCTCAATAGGCAAGTGATGCAAAATGGGATAGGGGTTATCAATACTATGCCAAGAATGAATGTACAATGATGGGATACCACGATACCAAGATGATATAGAGGTCACCGTTCTTGCGTACGGTTAGGGTGTCAAAGTGGTGAAGTGGTCGTTATCGATGTCGCGACCGTGTCGATGATGAGTGGCGGTGTTCTTGATGTAGAACCATTCCTAGTTAGCCGAAACACCTTATGAAACGGGAAAACTACAAACTCAAAATCTCCAAGGCAAATGTCAAATGGTGGTAGAGGAATGCGGTGGTGGTTTCGAAAGCTCAAAGGGATTGCGGAAATGCAATGATGGGTTTTGGAGTATGCAAGGCGGAAGTGGAGGTTATGGTGGTGGACTATACATGGTGTTAGAGTTCAAGTCACCGTCCCTAAGTAGCCGAAACACCTTAGGAGCCAAAAACTCGGACAAGCTCAAGCAAAATTGGGTTAAGTTGAGGTGGCAGAAGTGTATGGTGGGAAAGGTTATGCGGTAGTTATGGTGGTGGTTGATGAAGAAGTAACCGTCCCTAAGTAACTGAAACACCTTAGGAGACTCGAATCACTACTCAAGCAACCACTAATGCTACGGGGAACAAAATGGGTTAGGTTGCGGAAGTCGGTGGTATAGCGGATGATGTGGTGAAGGCCCTAGGAAAAGATGCCAAAGTTCCAAATCTTTGATGCAGAAAAATGATGCAGGTAGTATTTTTGTGGGATGGGGTATGTTAATAGCTTCAAAACGAGCTAAAGAACGTCAAAATCAGAGTTCGGATGAATTAGTTGTGGCCGAAATAAAAAATCAGTTGAAGTCAGTTTTCACAGGTGTCGGACGTCCGAGAATCGTCGGACCTCCGAGGTTTCGGGTTTGGTTAGGGGCGTCAGATTTCCGGTAAGGACCAATCGTATGATGGTTCCGGGGCGTCGGGACGTCCGGAAAAGTGTCGGACGTCCGACAAGTCTGGGTCAACACGGGATTTCACATCCGGAATGCATTTTGGGCAGAAATTGGGGATTTGGGGGTCAAAATTTATGAGATTTCGTGGATGAAAGATGGGGAAAGTTGGGGGAAAGCTAGATCCACTCGAAACCAAGAAAATCCATGGATCAAATCCAAGAAAACTTCATCATACCAACAAATCACAAATAAAATGGGGGCTATTTTTGGTGGGGATTTTTGAAATTTGGGACGAAATCAAGCAAAAGAAGGCTAGAAAATAGGGGTAGGGACTCCAAATTCGTGATCAATGTGGCTCATGATACCAAGATGATGTAGGGTGGAAACCCTAGGGCCGATCTTTCACGATATGGAGAGGATCCTATGAAGAACATGAAGAACACGAGGAGAAAACACGAGAGAAAGACACTCAAATCAACGAGAACAATCACACATGTGCAACATTCATGAACATAAAGGGTGATACAAGATCCAAACGTAACAAAGGACAATACAAGAGGCGGTAGTTCTTCTCCGTGAGGAGGTCTTGAGCGATCTTCCCATGAGGGGTCTTGAATCCACTTGGGGGATCTTCTCTGTAGAGGTCGCGATCTTCGATGAAGAAGGTATCAAGTGGATGAGCAAAGCTCTATCTCTCAAATGAGCTAATCCTTTGCTAACCCTAACTAGGAGGAGGTGGAGGAGTATATATAGTCTAGGGCCATGAAAGGGTAAGTGAGGAGTACATGGGCTTCGGCCCAACACACTCTACGTAGATAGGCTTCGGACGTCCGATGGCTATCAGTCGTCCGGTCGCTCGCGGGCGTCCGATCGTCTGGAAGTCTTCAGACTTCTGATGTTTTGGCTCTGGTCCGGTAGTGCCGGATTTCTGATTGGCGTCGGTCATCCGGGCGCTGATGACTGTCGGACGTCGGGTGTCTGGCGGTTGTCTGGGCGTTGTAGGTTGCCTCGGCTGGAGTCGATCTGGCTGGTGGAGTCTCCAGGCGTCGGACGTCCGGAGATCGTCGGTCGTCCAGAGGTCATCGAACGTTCGAGAGCTGTGTCTTCATGGCAGCTCTTCCTCTTGTTCCTCGTGCTTGGTGTCCTCATCGTCTTGTCCAATTCTCCTAGATGTTCCATGGCCTTCCGCTTGGTTGCTGGTCATGCATAGCACATATGTTTAGGGTAGTAGCCATGTCTCACATGTGGAAAGTGACAATTCAGAGAGGAGTGAGTTAACCTTGTGTCCAATGGCGTATACTTGAGGTCTCGTCTTATGACCTCTTGGCTCTTGGAGAGTAGACGTAGTGTACATGGGGATGATCGTAGGATGCTCCACATCACTTTACCAAATCATGTTCACACACTTAGCTCTCAACAATAGGACATGTTCAGCACCATTCCAATCCATCCCAGATGAGTCAGACCTGACACAACTCTAAGCGTAGCAGGCATAAGAAGCAAGCATGAATGAGTAGGCACATCATGGCTCAAACAAATCCTACTCATGCTAGTGGGTTTTAGTAATTATTGTGGCAAAGACACGTCATGCAAAGGAATGGGTTCAGCTACCGCAACATGTAACAGTTGAATCACTATTGTCCTAATGCAATAAAAGAGCAGGAGCAAGAAAGTGGGATGGTATCGGAATGCTCAAAGGAGGTATGCTTGCCTGGCACTTCTGAAGATAGCATTGTGTCTTCATCAGTGTCATCGATCACATCATCGAAACAACGTCAACTGAGAGGGGGCAAACACTGGCAAACAAGAGGGAACACAATGAATGCAATGCAACAATATAATCCATGATCATAATATGGCAATATGTTGTGATTTTGGCTAATGCAACTAGCAATAGTTTAAATGAAGTTGGTTTGAACTCAATGTTCAAATTCAAACTCCATGTAAAGCACTTCAAATGCCATTTAATCAAATTGACATATACAACATCTTTAGGTTGTTCAAACATGTATGAAAATGCCATAAATAGATTCTTTGGATTTTTCTTATAATTTTTCATATATAAAATATTTCATTCTAAGCTACGGTTAAATTTCTATGGTTTTTCAAAGTTTAGTCAAAATTCTGGAATTTATAAATCATTTAAGACTAATTTAAAATCCAGAAATATTTATGACATCAGCACTACATCAGCACGACTTCAACAAGTCAAAATAGGTCAGCCGGGTCAAACCTGACCAATGGGATCCACTGGTCAGTGACACAGTGGCTGGCTCGGTTTAATCCGGCACTGACCAGGCTTTGATACACTATGGGGCCCACTGTCAACATCTGTGGGGGCCTAATTAGCAAGGATTAGCCCTAATGATAGAGCCACTTCGGCAGTCGCCGGAGTCTAGACGGTGGCGACCATTCCGCACGGCGGAGGCGCAGCGGGGCTGCGCTACAGGCATCGGGTTCGCGTGTTGAGGGCACCATGGCATAGCCCTTGCTCGCCTGCATCAAGCAGCGGTGGAGTTGGAAGCGGGGGCCGCCGGAATCAACATCGACTATGAGGTTTGCGGTGGCCGGAATTCGGTTGCTCACGGGCTAGGTGCTAGGGTGCGTCTCTGGACGATCTGGTGGGTGGAGCAGGCTCCTGGGAGCACATTGAGCTCACGGGTGTTCTCGGATTCGAGCTACAGCGGCTCTAGCCACAGGGGCAACGAAGCGCGGCGGTGGCAAGCTGCGACCGAGGTGGGATCAATGTCTAGGCGAGGCAATCAATGCAGGGAGGAGGGGAAAATCAAGGGAAGCTCACAACAGTGCGACAGGGAAGGTCGGCGGGCTCGATGAGGGATCGGAGCAGGCGGGGCGGCGGTGACGATCTCGACGGCCAGAGAAAGAAGATGACCACGGTGATGATGAAGCAGGGCCTCTCGGCGTCCAGCAGCTCGGTGGAGAGGATGAGGAAGATGCGGCGGTGCTTCTGGACTCAGTGGTAGGGCGAGGGGTGGCCGGTGGCCATGGCTATGGCGAGTGGTGGCGACAGGCACGCTCGACTGTGGGGAAAAGAGCGAGACAGAGGAGGGGACGAGGTCGAGGGAGAGTGAGAGAAGGTCGAGGGGCTGCATGGCATCGCAGGAAGCATTCAGGGCAACGAGGGGCAGCCAGGCAGGGTGGAGGTGGCACGCGCGTGGCAAGCACACGCCCTCATGCCTACCTGGCACTAGCTTGAAGACGGTGGCGTTGTGGGTTGGGCCTGCTACAGTGCTGGGCCGCACAGGTGAGCACTCTCTCCCTCTCTGTCTTTTCTATTTTTCTTCTGTTTGTTTTAGTTTCTTTCAGTTTTAATTTGATTTAAAGACCAAATCATTTTTAAAAACTCCTGAAATTAAATATGTGGTCTGAATGGATAAACCCCACAGCCACATAGAAATTGCAGAATTATTGGACTTATAGTTATTTAATAGTAAGTATAAGTCCAATTCAAGTAGCTATGAATTAATTCAAATGCCCAAGAATAATTACTTTTGAACCTCCAAAAATATTAGTTTGAATTTTATTCTTGCCCATATTTTTCAAAGTTAGAAAGGAACATTTCCTTGGGAACTTTTGAAGAAATTTTTGGTTACTCATTTCAAAATATTTTCTGAGGCTTTTGTAAATTCCTTGATTCAAATTTCAGAAATTTAAAATGATGACATGATGAAGCTCAATAAAGAACTAATTACCAAGCAATGTCTAGGGTTGTGACAACTCAGCCCCACTAAACAAGAATCTCGTCCGAGATTCAAGACGTGAGGTAAGAAGAAAAGGGGGTCATAAAGCTATCACAATCTTCTCGATCCAACTGCCCTCATTGAAGATATTGATTCATTGCATCATATTGATCTTGATGTCTTTGCCTTTGAGTTCTTTGTCCAACACGATGACAATAGAGAGAAACTCTACAGAAATTGATCTTCTCAAAGATCGAGCAACTCAAGATCAACTCATGTAGTGGGACGTAGGAACACCTCTTGATTTAACACTCAAAAGACACATCAGGATCAATGGAAAGAAACATATGACAAGGGGTCAATTTGGTAGGCAAGAATTCTATGCTTAAGAAGATGATGCATGGTTTCAAGATAGCGAGGAAATAATTGCCATGATTCCATAATGGAGCACCCCAGGGAAGGTGAGTCGTAGAATTATTCCCTTAAGTGGCAAAAAAATTACTTTTGGTGCAGAGATCATTGCACTCTTCATACCAGCCCAAGGCAATTCGCAACCAATCATTTGAAGGAGTTCAAAAAATGGCATACTCGGTTTGGAAGGAAGCTAGAGTTATGAGACAACTCGGCAAACGGAAGACAAGGAAATAACCTAGTGTCTGAGCGTGCTTTCAAGAACTTGAGCATTTTCATATTCATCAGGTTTTTGCCGACATCTGTGCCAAGATCTTGGCAACACTTCATACTACCATGATGAATAATGATGGAGGATGCAGATGAAAAGGAAGACAACACTTCCTCAGATTTCACCATGACGATGCCAAGGAAGCGAAATATGGATGATCGACCGAGAGACATTTAGCACTCCTCTTCTAATGTTCTACTTGAAGTTCTAGATAGCACGATCATACTTAAAAGAATTAACATGGCCATCAAGTATAGGTCGGACTTCGGAACCGCAAAGAATCCAGAAGGAACAACTTTAGAATAAGCCATATGAAATACTCATGGGGAACGACCAACTCTTCTATCGGGATCGGGGCTTCGCGGACCCAAACAAGGTTCGAACGGTGGGCGTGTATGTAGGATCTAGCTTAACTATAGCTCGCTGCTCACTGCCCCACGGCCTGGTCTCGTCGAGTTCGGACGAGTGGGGAGAATAGGTGGACACGGTGGTTTACCCAAGTTCGGCCCATCTTGCAGTGTAAAACCCTACTCCTGGTTCGTGGTGGATTGCCTCGCGAGGAGGATGAGAATGAACTAGTACAAGAGTGAGCTGCCTCGGGAGAGCTAAATGGCCGAAGGGTCTCTTCTCTCTACGGCGGAGACTAGCCTATATTTGTAGTGGCCTTGGTCCTCTTCCCTCATAGCTTAGGCGGGAAGGGATCCACAGCAGCCAATTTGAAAGGGGATAGGAGTACACCCTATCCAGACTAAAGGTGATCTTCGTCTACAAAGCTTTTGGCCGTGATGCAGTCATGGGCTCAGGGATGACCTCCCTCTTGCCGAGCCAGCGGTCTTGGTCTTATTGCACTTGAATGGAAACCTTTGGGGGATTCCTTGGGAACCCGTGTACGTCCTTGCCTCTCTAGTGTCGTTGTACAAATAGAGGGTGCACTTTTTGTACCCCTATACCTGTGCACGGGCAGTCAGAGCCGCGCCCACGGTCGCACCAAGAAGAGCAAGGGAGGTGAGCCAAGGTAAGGCCAAAGCCCAAGATAATCAAAGCAACGCCAAGGCCAAAAACCACAAGAAGCGGAGGGACGAAGCAGGCTCCCCCGGCAAGACCCTTGCCGGGGCAGCTCGCCCCATACCAATAGAGCGAGTCACCCTTGAGCCCACAACCTCTAGTGTAATCTACTACGTTGAGGCAAGGGCTCGGGAGACACCTCCTTGGTGGCATGCAGATCTTCGTCAAGATCATAAACGTACAAGACCAGATGAGGACCAAAAGACGACGACCCTTGGCAGGATTCTAGCCAAGGATATCCACAAGGCCCCCGGCAGGCGCCTTGCCGGGGACGACAGCAAGCGCCACGGCAAGACCCTTGCCGGGGCCCCGGCAAGGCCCTTGCCGAGGACGTCAACAGGCCACTGCTAGGCCCGCATCAACCAAGATCCCACCGACCGTCCCCAAGCAGCTGCCAGCCCGACCAGCTGGGCACACACCTGCGTGGCGACGATCGGCCTCTACACCAACTCAGCAAGCACCTGCGTGGTGACATGCAGATCTTCGTGAAGACCCTACCACCGTGCCACCTCAGTTGCATGCCTGCCTACATGGCGCCACCCGCACCGCCGGCCAGGGCGCGTGTCGAAGCTAGGCGAGGCGGCAACGGACGGGACGGGCTCCGTCCCCGCCCCCGATAAAGCAAGAGGACACCTAAGCGATGCATTAAATGCATCTTATCCTGTAATACGAGGGATAACCTCGCAGCAGTGTACCCTTTCCACCTCCTGCTTGCCACTCTGGCGACCCCTTTTCCTATAAAAGGAGGCCCGAGGCGACCAGGAGAGGGATTCGGCTTTTTGGAGCTCGTTACACCCCGTAGCTAGCTCAAGAACTCACAATACATCCACCAAAGCAGGACTAGGGTTTTATGCATCCTCGCGGCCCGAACCTGGATAAACGACCCGCGTACTCTATGTCAGATCCACTCTTCTCTCAACCCCGCGCCCCGCAACCGCAGTAGGGATCCTCGTGATCCCATAGGTGTCGTTTCCACCGACATCTTTGGCGCGCTGTAGGGGCGCAGCCAGAGAATCGGCTTTAACAGCTAGTCTGGCGTTTTCTTCATCGCCATGGCGCCCAAGAAGAAGATGACGGTGTCCCGACGCGGGCGAGCAGCGGACCGGTCGCGGAGAGGACCAGGGGCGCGGCTCGCGAGCACCAACACCACCCCAGCAGCCGGAGCTTGGAAGGCGGCGACGTTCGTGTGCCTGTCAACGGGCCGCACGTCGCCAAATCCAAAGATGGAGCCAGGCCCTCCGCAGGCGGCACGGGGCCCTCCAAAGGCGTCGTCGCACCGCTCGAAGGCGATGCGGTGGCCTCGAAGACACCCACGCCGGCGCCCACAGTGCGCTCCTCTCAGGCCGCGCGCGATGAACGGCGTCATCATGCCGAAGACCCTGTGCGCCGCCACGGGAAGAGTCCCGAATGTCACTCACGGGACGCAGAAGATCTGCCCGCTCGCCGAGGCATTAGCGAAAACGGCATGCGACCGCGAGACCATGATAGAGCTCCTTCTTACATGGTTAGGAGTCGAAGCGCATCACCGTCCGCGTAGGTTTCGCCACCGCCGACACCAGCAGAGGCCCTAGCGCGCGCAGTTGCTCCTCGACTTCCCTCCCACTATGGGGAAGCTCGACGAATGGAGAGCCACCATCCAGAGCCTTGTTGCCGTCGCCAACAAAGGAGAACCAAGGCAGCAGGCCCCGCCGACGCTCCGGAGGAACACCACACGCTGGTGGCGGGAGGACTGGTGGCGCTGCGGCCACGTTACACTCTCCTCGCCGCTAATTGCCACAGACGTTGACCCGTCGCGACGACGCGTGTGACGACATCTCCATAGCGTCGTCCGACCCACGGACCCGCTACGACCAACGCCAAGTTCTTCGGGAGCGAGCCCATGAAGATGCTCGAACCACCATTGAGCACCGGCGCGAAACACGCCACCAGTCAGACAGGCGAGCAGGGCCTGCTGTGAACCACCCGGCTCCGGTAAGACCTGGAGGTTTACCTTACGAGGTAGGCTGCCTGACTTTTACCCATGAGCTGCGGCAGTTCTAGTGGCCCACTCACCGTACCTTCAAGCCTAACGTTGGCGAGAAGTACAATGGCAAGACCCACCCATCGGAGTTCCTCAGCATCTACACCATCGCGATGCAAGCTGCCGGAGCCCGCGACGATAAGGTGCTTGCAAATTACTTTCCATTAGCCCTTAAGCCCAACGACATGTCATGGTTGATGCACTTGCCAGTAGATTCTATTTCTTCTTGGTCGGATTTGTGCCATGAGTTTGTTGGCGCCTTTACGGGGGGTCACCATGCTCATGGCCAAGCAAGCGACTTGCATGTCATTCCTCAAAAGGAAGGTGAGAGTCTGCGCAAGTACATACAGAGATTCAGCCAGGTACAATAAAATATCCCAGATGTTCATCCTGCCGCCATCATCAGTGCATTCCATCAGAACATGCGCAACCGCAAAATGCGCGAGTAGCTGGCGATGAACAAGGTGAAGGATGTGGCGGAACTCTACGTTCTTGCCGATAGATGTGCCCGGGCTGAAGAGGGAAGGAAGTACCCTGGCGAAGATACCGGCGTGGAAACCGACTCTTCAGACGAGGATGCTGTCGCCCCGGTGAAGAAAAGCCGGTGCAGTAACAGGAAGCATAAGGGTAAAGCTGTGCTTGCCGTCGAGGGATCTGATGACGCCGGCACCGCTAAGAAAACCAAGGCAGACGACCCCGGCAAGGAGATTGCCGGGTGCGTCACGCCGAACCTTGGCGGCTGCCGAGAAGCCGTGGAACTCCGACAAGCAATACCGCAAGATCCATCGCACCAAGGGCCATGACCTCCGTAATCGCCGACAAAGTTGAGCTGCTCGCCGAGAAGCAGGCTGAATATGAAAGGCGGGACAAGGAGAAGGGCCAGGATGGTGTCGAGGGATCCGGTAAGAAGCGTGACGGCCAAGCAAGCCGCCGCGGTAAAGATAAACAGCAAGAGAGGCCTGCCCGGGGCCACGACAAGAAGCAAGAAGACGATGATCATGACGAGGACGACGAGTCCGGCGACCACGAGTTTCAGAAAGCCACAGAGGCCATGTGCGTCGATGGTGGCGCCTCGCTGCATTCATCCCACCGCCAACTCAAGCAGTGGGCGCGTGAGATTATAGCGGCGGAGCCATCGTTCGACGCACGGAAGCTACTGAAATGGTCTAGCACGCCTGTCATCTTTGACACCGAGGACCACCCTAACCGCACAACTGCGGTCGGGTGCTTGCCGTTGTTGGTTTCACCAACAATCCGCAACCTCAAGGTGACAAAGATGTTGGTTGACGGCGGGGCTGACCTGAACTTGATCTCGCCTGTTCTGGTCAAAATGCTGCAGATCCCCGATGGAGACCTCGAGGAGACGGGTACGTTCCAAGGGGTTAACCCGGGGAGGAGCCAGCCAAAGGGAAAGATCACGTTGCCCGTGACATTCGGAGGCGAGCTGAATCACAGGACGGAGAGGATTGTTTTTGATGTAGCCGAGATCCCCTTGCCTTACAACGGGATCCTCGGCCGCCCAGCACTGGCCAAGTTCATGGCGGCTTCACACTACGCCTACAACATGTTGAAGATGCCCGGGCCGATGAACATCATCACCATCACCTCCGACAAGAAAGATGCATTGATCTGCGCCGACCAACTCTACCAGGAAGCAGTTGTTGTAGCTGCCGCTAAGGTACCTGCTCCTACCGATGGAGCCCTGGGGGGGGAGAAGACCGGCGAGACTCCTAGCACCCACTCCGGCAAGTGCACCTCTTCGGGGTGTTGCGCTCCCGTTGAGGGCGTGCCAGAGAGCTCCGCTGGCAAGAGCAAGAAGTCCAGAGCCACACAACCAGAGACCAAGAAGGTGCCCGTCAAGGAGGACGGTTCGGGGGGAGTTTTTACCATAAGCTCCACCCTCGACGACAAATAGGAAAGCGAGCTCGTCGCCTTCCTGCGGGCGAATGTCGATGTGTTTGCATGGAAAGCCTCCGACATCCCCGGTGTTCCCAGGGAGGTGATTGAGCACCACCTTGCTGTCTGTCCTCATGCGCGGCCCGTCAAGCAGAAGGTCAGGAAGCAAGCTCTGGAGAGGCAGGAGTTTATCACAGAGGAAATCGGAAAGCTAGAGGCGGCAGGTTTGGTGAGAGGAGTACTCCATCCAACGTGGTTGGCCAATCCGGTAGTGGTGCGCAAGGCAAATGGGAAGTGGAGGCTGTGTATTGATTACACGGACATCAATAAAGCATGTCCAAAGGATCCTTTCCCGTTGCAGCGCATTGACCAGATTGTGGACTCCACGGCTGGGTGTGACCTCTTATCGTTCCTGGACGCCTACTCAGGATACCACCAGATCTTCATGACAAAGGAAGACGAGGAAAAGACAGCATTTATCACCCCATGTGGTACGTATTGCTTTTTACGGATGCCTTTCGGGTTGAAGAGTGCTGGCTCGACCTTTGCAAGAGCAGTCCAAATTGGTTTTGGGCCCCAGCTACATAGAAATATGGAAGCTTATATGGATGACATAGTGGTCAAAACCAAGGACAAATCAACGCTCGTGCAAGATCTGGAGGAAACATTTGGGAACCTGCGCAAGATCAACCTCAAATTGAACCCTGAGAAGTGTGTCTTCGGCGTCCCGTCCGGCAACCTTCTCGGGTTCTTTGTGTCCGAGCGCGGGATTGAAGCAAACCCAGATAAGATCAAGGCTATCAAGCAGATTGAGGCGCCCAAACGGATCAGGAACGTGCATCGGCTCAGTGGCTGCATTGCTGCCATGGGCCAGTTCATCTCCAAGTCCGCGGAGCGTGCCCTTCCTTTCTTCAAGATCTTGAAGAAAGCAGGGCCGATGGAGTGGACCCCAGAGGCCGAGGCAGCGCTGCAAGATTTGAAGAAATACCTCTCCTCTACCCCAGTGCTGGTTGCGCCCAAACCGCAAGAACCGTTGCTACTTTATCTAGCGGCAATGAATCAGGTGATTAGCGACGCACTAGTGGCGTAGAGAGAGGTTGATGAGGAGACAGCAGCGGCGGTAGAGTCGACGGTTGGCGGGCCGGAACTCCCCGACAGGGCTCAGCCCCGGCAAGACTTGAGTCCCCGGCAAGGCTCGGCTCCTGCAAGACTGGCGCCCGTGCGACGGGACCCACGTGACCAGGTGAAGAAGCGCAGAAGAAGAAAATGGTGCAGCACCCAGTTTACTTTCGGCTCCCTTTGCGAGGCTAGGTCGAGGTACTCAGGTGTGCAAAAGCTGCTCTTCGGCCTCCCTATGGCTTCGAGGAAGTTGCGCCATTACTTCCAAGCGCATGAGATCACGGTGGTCACCCACCTCCCATTGCAACGGATACTGCATAACCCAGATGCAACGGGGAGGATCGTGGAATGGGCCCTGGAGCTGTCATGCTTCGGTTTAAAGTTTGAAAGTACCTCGACGATTCAGAGCAGAGTCTTGGCGGAGTTTGTTGCAGAATGGACCTCGACGCCCGACGTAGAGGTACAAGAGACCACTCTCCCCGGCAAGGAAACGAGTTGCGACTAGATCATGTACTTTGATGGTGCCTTCTCGCTGCAAGGCGCCGGTGCTAGTGTGCTGCTTGTCGCACCCACCGGAGAGCACCTCAAGTACGTCATCCAGATGCACTTCCCCCAAGAGATGTCAACCAACAACACCGCCGAGTACGAGGGTTTGCTTGCCGGTCTCAGGACCGCGGCGGACCTCAGAGTTAAAAAGCTCATCGTCAGGGGCGACTCGCAGCTCGTCGTCAGGCAGATCAACAAAGATTATCAAAGCCTGTTGATGGAAGCTTACGTAGATGAGGTGAGGAAACTGGAGGAACACTTTGACGGTATACAAGCGGAGCATGTCCCTCGGGCGGAGAACGACATCGCCGACTACCTGTCAAAGTGCGCTGCCCTCAAGCTACCTGTGGAACCAGGTACTTTTGTGCTTCAGTTAACTCAGCCATCCGTTGAGCCATCGACTGGGCAGAACAAGCGGAGGAAGCTAAGCCCCGGCAAGTACTTCCCCACCGAGCTCCCCGGAGCCGCCGGCGAAGATGTTGCCATGGATGCCAATCCTGCCACGGGGCGACCAACTCCGGTAGGACCTCAGGGCATGGCCGTGGAAGCGGCCGCTCCCGTAGCAGAAGAAATGCCTTTGGTCCTTGTCATCGAGCCACAGGCTCCGGCAAGGGCACAAAGACACCGCCCGATTCCTCTAGAAAGGAGAGCTTCTCGAGGAGCGGGAAGAGGCGGAAAGAGAGTACGCCCGGTCTGCCCTGTGCAGTTCGTTGATAATGAACTGTACAGGAGAAGACCGAATGGGGTGAAAATGAAGTGCATCTCCCGGGAGGAAGGACTAAAGTTGTTGGCATAGATACATGGAGGCATATGTGGCTCCCACATAGGGTCGAGGGCCCTTGCCGGCAAGGCTTTCCGGCAAGGTTTCTTCTGGCCCACCGCCCTCCAGGATGCGATGGCACTAGTAACCAAGTGTGAAGCGTGCTAGGTCCACTCAAAGAAGCTCCATCAACCAGCTCAAGCCCTACAAACTATCCCTCTCTCCTGGCCCTTCTCGGTCTGGGGGCTCGACATATTGGGCCCTTTCCCCCGTGTTGTCGGGGGCTTTGAGTACTTGTACGTTGCATTTGACAAGTTCACAAAGTGGCCAGAGGTGGAAGCATTGAGGAAGGTGATAGCGCAGTCAGCCATCAAGTTCTTCAAGGGACTAGTGTGCCGTTTTGGGGTGCCTAACAGGATCATCACCGACAACGGCACGTAGTTCACAAGCCATGCCTTCATGCAATACATTGAGGATCTCGGCAGCAAGGTCTGTTTTGCTTCTGTGGCACATCCACGGAGCAACGGCCAAGCGGAGAGAGCAAATGCTGAAGTCCTGCAAGGCTTAAGAATGAAGACTTTCGACAGGCTGCGCAAGAGTGGAAGGCGCTGGATTGACGAGTTGCCGGCGGTTCTTTGGTCGATCAGAACAACGCCAAATCGAGCCACCGGCCAGACACCCTTTGCCCTGGTTTACGGGCGTAAGCGATTCTCCCCACGGAACTCATATACGGGTCACCTCGAGTACTCGCTTATGATGAGCTTGAGCAAGAGCGATTGCGGCAAGATGACGTGACGCTTCTTGAGGAAGATCGTCTCCAGGCGGCTGTGAGAGTAGCACGCTACCAGCAAGCCTTGCGACGCTACCATAGCCACAAGGTTCATGCCCAGAGCTTTGAGGAAGGCGACCTTGTTCTTCGGCACGTTCAGTCGGCCAAGAATTCCAACAAGTTGACGCCAAAGTGGGAAGGCCCTTATCGGGTAACACGAGTCACCAGGCCCGGTGACGAGGACATGTATTAGGGGTAGGGTAACAGGCCTGACCTAAAGACCCTACCCATCGACACTGTACACTTTGTACTGGGCCCCTGGGCCAGATCGTCGTCCAGATGTACCGCAACTTGAAAGTCACTCGGACGGCAACAACGACTCGGAGCACGGCACTCCACTCGACGAGCTCATTCCACTCGGCCATGTAACTCACTCGGATATGTGAAGACCAATAGTCAGCATGACGGTTTTGTTGTGGGCAGGCATTATGGCATTGATGCTCCACTTTGTAACATAGGAGGTGAGGGGTTGGTGCACTCTATATAAGCCACCCCCACCACTAGACTTGGGGGGCTTCCACCTCTCTCTCTTTTCACCATTAGTCTCAGGACTTAGCTCAGGCATGGGGATCCGTTCCTCTCTCACACACACACATTGTAATCTCCGGATATATACTCAGATAAAACAAAGCCTCTCCGGAGCACGAGACGTAGGGTTGTTATCTCCACCGTGAGAGGCCCGAACTCGCTAAAACCACTGTGTCACCCATATGCATCTTGATAGATCATGCTTCTTTACCCTATACCTTATTATTGTCGGAATCGTTCCCACGACAGTTGGCGCCCACCGTGGGGCATGGCGTCTATCGAGCCATGATGCAGATGGTTTTTTATTTATTCATCTATGTCCAGTTTCTTGATCTTACAGTTCATACTGTTTGTCTCTGCAGCGAGTAATTGAAGCATCACAAAAAGGAAGGGAAAAGATACATCTTCACCCGACAGATCACTAACGGATGGATCAGGAGTTTTCTCTCTTCTGAGTTCTATCCGCTTACGATCTAACGATCAATCGATGACCTGCTGATTGGTTTCTGTTTCTTTTGCATGTCCACACGTTCGTGCACTCATGCCGATCGATTCAAAGGCAACAGACGCCGGTTCAGGTAGTCACCTCACGCGTACAGGTTCTCCTCGGCAGCATCCGCAACGATGGCGTTCAGCCGGCCTCTCCATGTCATGGAAGATGACCACTCCACAGCAGCCCAGCGCAGCCCGTTGTAGCTGCATCATCCAAAATGGATTGGCTTGCCGAGTGATGAGGCATCAGCTGCACGGCGGCGGCGCGGACGCACCACAGCTCCACCCTCCAACATCTCCCTCCACAGTCGATTGCTCAGCGCGGCGCGCCGACACGGACACGCGGTGGCTGCTACCTCCCATGCCGACTACTCGACACATTGCGGGCAGCGGCGTCCCCCTCCACCATCGACTGCCCGACACAACACATGGGCGGCTCGACGACGGCACTAGCAGAGGCCGTCGGCGCCGGTGCTGTTGTGGAATCCATGCCAAAGGTTGTTGCCTCGGCAACAGGGTCGAGAACTCAGACCACTGAACGTGGACCTACAGCCGCCTCCACGGCGGCTAGGTTACTCCGATGGCGGCCAGCCGCACCCACCTCCGCTCGGGCAGCTTCTTTCTCCGGCAAAATCAATCAGGCAGCTCCTTCTCTCTCCTTGATTATTAACTGCATGGGGCCTCCTCCTCGATTATTAACCGCATGCACCATGCAGGAAAGGAAACGGAAGGACGGCTACCACCAATAGGCAACCCCGATGGCTCCGCTTTGTCCAGGTATAATCGCCTCATTAAGCGGCCAATTGGTGAGGATTTACAACATCATTTACCATTAATTAGTGTGGCCATAAGTGCGTCGCTTCAGCGCTGGTTAATTAGTGCATGCATGCATGCCGCTAACTCGGTGGCTATGCTGGCTATACTTGCTAACGTGCTGGGAAATGCTGGTGCATCAAACAAATATTCATAGCTATACTTGCTACTAACTTGTAGGGTCACTTGTCCCGTCGCCGTCCACCGACAGCAGTTCACCCAGGCGGACATTTCGTTCAGGCGAATAACACGATGACAGACAGACCGTCACTCAACTGGTCGTGCCAGCATCACTTGGTCACGCTGCCGTCACTCAACGCGTCCAGCGTGTCGCCAAGCTGAGATGCGTCTACATCATTCGGACGACCCGCGCATCGTCACTCCACGGCACGTATCTACATCACTTGGCCGCCCCGTGCGTCGCCGCGCCATGGGATGCGTCAACATCACTCAGACACCCCATGCGTCACCACTCCGCGGGACGCATCTATTTTTCTCGGACGCCCCGCGCGTCGCCATTCCGCGGGCCAGGTCTACTTCATTCGGACACCTCGCGCGTCGCTACTCTGCGGAACGCGTCTACATCACCCGGACGCCGCGCTCACCTCCACTCCGCGGGACGCATCTTAATCACTCGGACGCCCCGCGCCTCGCCACTCCGCGGGACGCGTCTACTTCACTCGGATTCCCTGTGCATCGTCACTCAGCGGGACGCATCTACTCTACTCGATCGCTCTGCGCGTCGCCATCAGTTGGTCACCTCATAACCACTCGGCCGCCCCGCGCGTCGCCACTCGCTTGGTCACCTCATAACCACTCGGCCGCCCCGCGCGTCGCCATCGGTTGGTCACCTCATAACCACTCGGCCGCCCCGCGCGTCGCCACACGGTTGGTCACCTCATAACCACTCGGCCGCCGCTGTCGCCACTCGGTTGGTCACCTCATAACCACTCGGCCGCCCGCTGTCGCCACTCGGTTGGTCACCTCATAACCACTCGGCCGCCCCGCGCGTCGCCATCGGTTGGTCACCTCATAAACATTCGGCCGCCCTGCACATCGCCATCGGTAGGTGACCTCATCACCACTCGGCCGCCCCGCGCGTCGCCATTGGTTGGTCACCTCATCACCACTCGGTCGCCCCGCGCGTCGCCATTGGTTGGTCACCTCATCACCACTCGGCCGCCACGCGTGTCGCCATCGGTTGGTCACCTCATCACCACTGGGCCGCCCCGCGCGTCGCCATCGGTTGGTCACCTCATAACCATTCGGCCGCCCCGCGCGTCGCCATCGGTTGGTCACCTCATCACCACTCCCCACCCCCAGCCGCTGCCGCCATCGGTTGGTCACCTCATCACCACTCGGTCGCCCCACGCGTCGCCATAGGTTGGTCACCTCATCACCACTCGGCCGCCCCGCGCTTCGCCATCGGTTGGTCACCTCATCACCACTCGGCCGTCCCGCGCGTCGCCATCGGTTGGTCACCTCATCACCACTCGGTCGCCCCGCGCGTCGCCATTGGTTGGTCACCTCATAACCATTCGGCCGCTCCGTGCGTCGTCATCGGTTGGTCACCTCATCACCACTCGGCCGCCCCGCGCGTCGCCACTTGGTGGGTCACCTCATCACCACTCGGCCACTCGTGCACCTTCAGACAGCTAAGTCATTCTACATGCACTACATTCTGTTATTTCCGCGTTCCCGAGTATCCTGTTATCCACACATCACATTCAGTCGGAGGCCAAGTGTACCTCTACGATCGGCTGCTTATTTTCACCCGAGTCCAACTTTCATTTTTTCGCATACATCATTCATGAACACCATATGTTCTTCATTTCGAGTTTGCATCGGTCCTCCGGGGCTGCAACTCGGTCGAAACACTACACTTCCGTTTTATTTGAACCAGCACTTTGACAAGTTCGAACGGATCCTTCGCTCTTTCAGACTCTTGCTGGTTAACCAGCAAGCCCCTTGCACTCCCAGTGGGTGTCTATGGGTGTTATTCACACAATTTATTTCAGCACACATCAAATTTCCTCGAGAAATTATTTCGTTGGCTTGTGCCATTTTTTACACAAGTTACGCGATCACTCGACGGCCCTATGCGCCAACTTCATCGCTGCTCGGACTCGGTCACCATACCGGTCCCAGCGCACCACAACACCGACCTTGTCGCTCTGTTAACTTCAAACACATCCGGCCAACCCCTTTGTGGAATCATCTTCATCATATCAATGATATAGACCTCATCAGGCATGAGACAGATAAGTCCGTTTTATAATTAAACATCACACTTCACTCTTTTGCGAGTTTGCCTCTTTCGAGCATCACTCGAAAGCTCCTCCTCATCTTTTCCCAAGTCCGACTCGATGAATTGCAAATTATCCATTCAAAACTATATTTCTCGTATTCCGACATGTCCGTTGTCGAAGCCTGTAGTACGCTCGGGGGCTACGCCGCACTCGGGGGCTACACCGCTCTCGGGGGCTGCATCTCATTTGGAATGACACTCCTGAGTGGTCGAGTACTTCATCACCAGTCAGATCCTTCACTTCAACAAGTGCATTCGATCCGCCACTTCGACAAGTTTTATAGTCATCCAGACGCTCGCACACCATCTTCATTCCTACTCGGACTCGGTTGTCACGCCTGGCCGTCTTGTTGTGTCGCAACCACACTACACCGACCTCGTCGCCACATTAGCTTCGAGAGCATCTGGCTAACTCCTTCGAAGACCATTTCAGCCACTTGGCTGGACACGTATTCCTTCACTCGGCCACCTCGCGCATCCACACTCGGCCGTCCCTCACCGCACCACTCGGTTTTGCACGTCTTCACCACTCGGCCGCTCCATGCATCGCCTCTCGGTTGTGCACGTCTTCACCACTCGACCGCCCCGCGCGTTGCCACTCAGTTGTGCACGTCTTCATCATTCGGCCACCTCGCACGTCATGACTCGGTCGCCCCGCGCGTCGCCACTCGGTTGGGCACGTCTTCACAACTCGGCCGCTCCGCGCGTCGCCACTCGGTTGTGCACGTCTTTGCCCCTCGGCCGCCTCACACGTCACCATCAGTTGGACATGTCTTTACCTCTACACCCCCAACACGGGAACGACTAAGTTACTCATATGAACAAACCTCATATCACACTCTGTAGAAAGCTTACCACTTTCGAGCATCACTCAGGGGCTACGCATAGCCGTTGGCCATGCCGCCCTCAGGATTTACGCCCATTCAATCAACCCATTGATCACATCAGGAATATCTTTCTGACCATACATGCTCGGTCTGCCGAAAATCTATAAGGGTAGTACTGTCCACTCGAACGATCACCCAAATCATTACCTAAAGTCATCTTCAGGACTACAAAAGGGTGAAAGAAATGCTCCTCTATGGACACACTTGACCCTAATCCTAGGCTCCAAGGCGTCAGTTTCCCAAACTTGGACTCAGAGATGGCATGTGCTGGTGGTCCCCCGGGATAATGAGTGACCTCTCTCCGGAGAGTAAGCCCACACACTAGCCTCGCCACTCGGGTTTCATAGCACGTCCATGTCAGACCACTAGTCTATCTCCTCCGGGAGACATACGAGTGCCACCAAGTTTTTCCTTGCAGTCAACATACCCCGATCAGTCGGGAAGCATGTCCACTCGGACAAATACCCCTTTCATGCAAAAGGGCGAAAATGAAGCTCCTCTACGGATACAATATACTCTTGCAAATACCCCTTTCACGCAAAATCTAACGGTCAATAAAAGAAGTACTACTAGAACGATTACTACCTGGAGTGTCTGGCTTTTTTCTACAGTCGGCAGTTTCAAAGCCGAATTCATTCACCGTGCCGAGAGCACGAAGATTCACCTGCTTGACCGAGTTTCGGGCTGAATTTATTTACCGTGACGAGTGCACGAAGATCAGTCCGACTGACTCGGCTCCATACTGAGCTTATTTACCATTTCAAGTGCCTGAAGATGCATCCGATTGACTCAATTTCAGACTAAAAAGATATTTACCGTGTCGACTGCGTAGAGGTTTACCAGGAGATTTAAACCCTCTGCCAGGCTCATCTAGTCCGACAGAGGCTCGGGGACTACACCCAGTGGGTGCACTCAGCGTGCCCCCACTGGAAGAGAACTCAGAAAGAAGTACCCTTTAGTTTGATTATCAAAAGACATGATTTTATAGTCTTCCGAATGATTATTGTTCATTTTTTACATGTTCTAAAATCCCCCAGTGGATGTCTTAGCTGCGAATCCGTTTCGTCTAAGTCGAAGAAAAATCCTACCGAGTGGTGAGTCTGCCTCTCACTCGGGGGCTTAGCTGCAGTCCAGTACTCGCCTAAGTAATAAAAAATCCTACCGAGTGGTGAGTCCGCCTCTCACTCGGGGGCTTAGCTGCAGTCCAGTACTTCCCTAAGTAATAAAAAATCATACCGAGTGGTGAGTCTGCCTCTCACTCGGGGGCTTAGCTGCAGTCCAGTACTCGCCTAAGTAATAAAAAATCCTACCGAGTGGTGAGTCTGCCTCTCACTCGGGGGCTTAGCTGCAGTCCAATACCCGCCTAAGTTATAAAAAATCCTAACGAGTGGTGAGCAATCCTCCCACTCGGGGGCTTAGCTGCAGTCCAGTACTCGCCTAAGTTTGAAAAATCCTACCGAGTGGTGAGCAATCCTCCCACTCGGGGGCTTAGCAGCAGTCCAGTACTCGCCTAAGTTTGAAAAACCCTACCGAGTGGTGAGCGATCCTCCCACTCGGGGGCTTAGCTGCAGTCCAGTACTCCTAAGTTTAAAAAATCCTACCGAGTGGTGAGCGATCCTCCCACTCGAGGGCTTAGCTACAGTCCAGTACTCGCCTAAGTTTAAAAAATCCTTCCGAGTGGTGAGGGATCCTCCCACTCGGGGGCTTAGCTGCAGTCCAGTACTCGCCTAAGTTTGAAAAATCTTACCGAGTGGTGAGCAATCCTCCCACTCGAGGGCTTAGCAAAGTGCGGGTCGGCCACGACCACCACCTCAGAGATGTACCATCAAGAAGAAGGACGAGATTGAGCGTGTCGCCAAGGCGAGCCACACTCAGCAACGTCAAGACCATTACTGAATACCTCGTTGATGAGTTGACCGGCCCCGCCGAATGGTGCGGGTCGACTGCGACCGAAAGCAGACGGCTGACAGGAACGTCAAGACCATTGCTGAGTGCCTTGCTAGTGAGCTGAGACAGGAACGCCAAGACCATTGTTGAGGGCCTTGCTGATGAGCTGATCAATGCTGCTCAAGGATCATCCAACTAGTCGACTGCTGATTCCTCTTCAGGAGCTGTATCAAGCAAACAGAAACCAATCCGAGAGAAGAACAAGTTCGATCAGTACCAGCTAAAAAGAGTTTTAGTTCTCTCAGACCCCCGCCGACTGCCCGCAGTCGATGGCGGTCTCGGGGACTACACCCAGTGGGTGCACTAAGCGTTCCCCCACTAGAGTAATCTCCACTCGGTATGGCCTGACCAGTCCGAGTGATGAACAACAACAAAAAAGACAGGCTCTAAGACTACCGATCGCTCGCAATGACGGTAGTCTCGGGGACTACACCCAGTGGGTGCACTCAGCGTGCCCCCACTAGAATGATATCCACTCAGAACGGTCCACCCGGTCCGAGTGACGGCCAAACAACAAAAAAGGACATGTTCCAGGCGTGAAGAAATTCCGAGTAATCAGTTGCTCGATGCAGGACCAACTCCAAATCACTCCAAAAAAATTGCTATATGGTGAGTTCAACGCTCCTCCGCGGACCCGTTTGAGCTCATTTTACTCGGACACCATGCAGTCTGGAATCCGTCAAGGCAACACGCGGAGATAAGACCGCCGGGTGACCAGAGGAAGCTCATAAGTGCCTCCGTAGCACTCGACTCATCTGGGAATACACCTCGACTCGACCCGCTCAACCTCGACCGATTCGGGGGCTAATGACGAGGACATGTATTAGGGGTAGGGTAACAGGCCTGACCTAAAGATCCTACCCATGGACACCGTACACTTTGTACTGGGCCCCTGGGCCAGATCGCTGTCCAGATGTACCGCAACTTGAAAGTCACTCGGGGCAACAACCACTCGGAGCACGGCACTCCACTCGACGAGCTCATTCCACTCGGCCATGTAACTCACTTGGATATGCGAAGACCAATAGTCAGCATGACGGTTTTGTTGTGGGCAGGCATTATGGCATTGATGCTCAACTTTGTAACATAGGAGGTGAGGGGGTGGCGCACTCTATATAAGCCACCCCCACCACTAGACTTGGGGGGCTTCCACCTCTCTCTCTTTTCACCATTAGTCTCAGGACTTCGCTCATGCATGGGGATCCATTCCTCTCTCACACACACATTTTAATCTCCGGATATATACTCAGATAAAACAAAGCCTCTCCGGAGCACGAGACGTAGGGTTGTTATCTCCACCGTGAGAGGCCCGAACTCGCTAAAACCACCGTGTCACCCATATGCATCTCGATAGATCATGCTCTGTTACCCTATACCTTATTATTGTCGGAATTGTTTCCACGACACCCGGCGCAGTCTCGCTGGAGACCGAAGATGCCATTCCATTGAGCAACTCCTGGAACATCGAGCATCTCCGCAAGTTTTACCCATAAGGCGCGGCTTGCCGGGCCTCCCGGCAAGCTAACCTTTTGTACAAGCCTTGCCGGCAAGGCATGTAACCCTTTGTACAAAGCCAGGCGTAGACCCTGAGCATAAATAAACAAAGCGCTGGCGCCCTAGGTTATAGCATGCATGCTAGGTTGAGTCTCGTCCTTGGTTAGGGTTGATAGTGCTTAGCAGCGGCTAACCCCTAGCTTAGAGGTCGAAGTGCTGCCGTCTCTGTTCTTCTCTATCTTCTTTGGTTCGCAGGACACATGAATATCCTTGCGGAGCTACTTTGGAAGAAAGGGGACGGACCGGCGTACGGGTCCCGGCAAGTCAATACTGCCGGGGGGCTACAAGGGTGAAGATCCACCCGCGGCAAGCCAAAGTTGCCGGGGGCTACAGTTTCAGATAAGTTCTCTATCCCTTATCATGCATTTTGTTATGGACTGAGGGATGTGAAACCTTGTTTTATCCTTAGGCTATCGTGCTCCCCTCATTCCGGACCCTAGGACTCGTCTCCTGGGACCGAATTTGTTCGTAGTCGCGGCAGAAAGGAAACAAAACAAGGAGCCTAGGCCCACCTCATCCCTGCCTCCGCCAAGGGCGTGAGAAAGGTCGAGCGAAATGGGGATTTGCAAGGTTTTGTGCCGTGCAAAAAAACGTTTATCTTAAGGATAACGAGGATTCATTCCTTGTCGTGGGTTCCACCCGCGAACGAAAATCCCAGCAAACATCCCTTTTTCATTAAAAAAACATCTCGTACAGGTACAGTTAAATACGAAATGAAAAACATGAGCAAGGTGATTACAAGCTTTAAATTTAACAAGGAATGCTCTTAGTCGACCCCGCGCTACTGCTTTCAGTCGCCTGCGGAAGGAATGTGAACCATTTAGAAATTTGGCTTCATTAATTAGAATGCAACCATATGGAGCTAATTACGCGGGGGTGTATTCCTTACGAGAACAAGCGCAAGCGCCCTGGTCTTCGGATCCGTGGTAAGCTCCTTTGTTTTCGGGTCCTTCTTGTATCGGGCCCTGACAAAGTTCCTGGTCTGCTTGTCACCGTATTTATCGAAGAGGGGCGGTAGGCCTTGCTCGGCACGGTCCGCCTCCTCCTTGTCCCATATAGGCTCCGCCACTCTATAACCGCCGGGACCGAGTGTGTGTTCCCCTAAGTTCAGCTCCCGCATTTCTTTCCCCCACTGACTTGATTGGGAGTTTGCGGTGCTCAAGCAATTGATCTTGAAGTCATTGTAGTCATCTTCGGTGATCAAAGGATTTTTCTCCTTGATCTTCTCATAACTCTCACCTTTCTCGATCATTCTCTTCACATTGCTTTTCCAAGTAGACAAGGCCTTGCTCATCTTCGTGAGGGCAGCATTGTTCACTTTATTCCCTTTGAGGCTTGTAAAGGAACACCTGCTAGCTAGCTGCTATCGAGTTGCCAGCATTCGTCGTCAGTGAAAAAAAATGAAGAAGAAAAAAGGCATGCATGCACTGGTTTGCCAAAACAAAGCACTTTAGTCCTCTGTTTTTGCTAACTGCTACACCAAATTTCACCCATTCAAACAAGCCCCGAGTGAAGTACCAGATGCGAAAGATTCTATTCACCTGGCATAGTCTGAATAATTAAGCAATGAAATTGCAAAACACCATACAATTTCAATAGCAACTAGTGAATGATCTAGTGGAAGGATGTATTTAGTTTGAGCCCCAACTAGCCCACCAAAATTTTGGCATGACCAAGACAAGGGCATGGCTGAAAATTCGGTAACTCCTTGTTGTTTGGATTATAGCAATTGCACATACTGGTTTTTTTTGGCAACATGTATTAATTTTTGCTTAGTTTGATTCCTATTCAGCTATCATGTTGCGTTAACAAAAGCAGAAAAAAATGTTAAACATAACTTAATTAATTACAGTGTGGCAAAAGAAACTGAATGGACCTGTAAAAAGTGTGGATCTTTAACACAGATGTCACCATGCACCTAATTCTACCTATCTCTAAAGACATAGTCGATTATAGGAAAAGTCACAGCTGATTATACTGAGACTGAAACAACTATATTGACATGGCTAAACAGGACTAGTTACACTTGCATGGCTTCATACATGGAAACCGGACACGCAGCTTAATGATCTATTCAAACTATTGCTGGATGAGATGTCACCGCTTATTGCTTCCACAACCGTCAACGTGAACTCATGTAGTTAATCTACCTCACTAATTGCTTCAGTGTTACAAGATGTAATGAGGCCCCACATATGTGAAGCGGGCAAGCTGGTCTGCCAAATATTTGGCGAGTGCTTAACGGCATGCCCAAAGGCGTTGGCGAAAATTACATGGGAGCATGAGGACTTGCTTTGGCGAACCAAAATTTTGGCATCTATATGCAAGCGGAAGGCAAATCTCACAGACAAGTCACAAAATTGGTATGGCTAGTATTGGTAGTAACTAGACACCTGAAGTCTTATCAAAGATAAAATTTACTTTCAAAGTCAATTATATTGGCGTTGCAACAACTAGCAATCCCTTGCAAGTTCATAAATTCAGTTACTTTATGATCTTCCTTTTGCCTCTCCTCACGACAACACGACTGGGCTTTGACGGGTCGGTAATGAAGAAGCATTGGTCAACTTGGGAAGCCAGTACCCATGGCTCATTTTTCATGGGTGACGCTTATGCTCCATGATCTTGGATTTGGCTTCGTATAACCATGGTGGTGAAATACCGGTCTTCTTTTAGGACGCTCTTAAGCCCATCGACACGGAACATTGGGACCTTCTCAAGCGTAGCTCAGCTCCCAAATCTCCTCGATCCTTCCGTAGTATCTGTCCTTGTCATTACCGTGTAGGATTTCATCGTTACCCGGAGTTCGATAACCATCACTCTTCATGTCCTTGGCCTCGGTGTAGAATGTGTAGCCGTTGATATCGTACGCCTCATAGGTCATCAGGTTGTGCTCGGCGCCCTGTGACAAGGCGAATATGAGTTGTTCTTCCGCGGAAGAATCCTCATGTAAAGGGTACGACAAAAGCTTCTGCTTGAACCAACGCTTTTTGCCTTTGCGACGACTTATTGTGTCCTGCTTCGCCTCATCATCATCATCATCATCATCATCATCATCATCATCATCATCATCATTAGCGTGAAGCTCCTGCCTGATGCCCATTGATTTTAAGTCTGCCCTTGCTTTCGGCCCATCTTTGGTCCTCTCTGGCATGTTGAGCTGGGTACCAAGCAGACTCTCGCACACGTTCTTCGTGGATATGCATGACATCAAGGCTGTGAGGCACACGGTGGATCTTCCAAGACGGCAAGTCCCGTAAAATGACCTCGTTTTCCATACCTTCAGCCAGCTGACTCTGGCGCCTTCGCTTCTTTCCGGCTCTGGCGCCTTTTGCTTCTTTCGGCGGTGGGCAGTCTTTCCAATTTTTCAACAGCTTGTCTATTTCCTCGTCGCTCCTCGTACACGGGCGTCTTCGGGGTTCGGTTTCACCATCGAACAGATCCTTGCGTTTCCTCCACGGGTCATCGTCGCGAAGCCACCTTCGATGTCCCATGAACACGGTTTTCAAGACCGATCTCTATCTAGCTGGCGATACGTTGTGTCATCCATGCACCTTACGCATCCGGAAAATCCGTGGACTACCCGCCCATGAGATATCCGTAATCGAGATAGTCGTGCACCGTCGTGAGCAAAGGCGGCTCTCATAGGGAAATATTCTTTCTCTGCGGCGTCCCACGTATTGGTGGCGTTTTCCACAGCGTGTCAAGCTCCTCTTCGGCAGCCCCAGACAGATTGATGTCGTTCCTGGTTGTTTCGCCCTTCAATTAGCATACTCATGTGAATGTACTTCCTCTTCATGCACAACCGGGGAAGGTTGTACATCCACACAAACACAGGCCGATGCTATGTGTGCTTCTCACGGCTGCCAAACGGATTGACTCCATCGGTGCTCGCGCCAAAGACGATGTTCCTTGGATCGTTCCCAAATTCTGGGCCTTGAAGTTCAACGCTTGCCACCGCTCGCATCCTTAGGGTGACTCAAAGCATCTTGTCTTTTTATCTATCTCCGGATCATTTGCGTCATCTTCGCTTCTTCTCCTCCCTATCCGCGTGCCAACGCAGGAGCTTTGCTACCTTAGGGTCCGCGAAATACCGCTGCAGACGAGGAGTGATCGGAAAGTACCACACCACTTTTCGAGGAGCTTTCTTCCTCTTCTTGTATCGAGTGACGCCGCACACCGGACATATGGTAGACTCAGAGTGCTAGTCCATATAATTGATGCAATTTTTCTTGCACACATGGTATTTCAGTTGCTGTAAATCCAGAGGACACACGATTTTCTTCGCCTCCTCCATAATGGTCGGGCACTTGTTCCCCTTGGGAAGACGTTCGTGCGCGAATGACATGTTCTCGTCGAAGCATGCGTCGGTCATTTTGTGTTTTACCTTCATCTCCGAGCCATGAGCGTTACTTTCAAAGCGGGTATCCTCGGCCTGCATCCTTCATACAATGGAGTAACGCGTCTAACTCAAGTTGATCCATCTTGGCTTTCTCTCGGGCGGCAGCTCTTGCGTTATCCGTCTGCTTGAGAAGCAGCTCTTGAATATGAGGGTCCTGCACCCAGCCCATCGATGGTCCAGCGTCGTCGCTCCGCCGCATCATCAACTTCATGATCATGCCCGTCGTCTGCTCCCAAGATCTTCCTCATCATCATGTCCTGCATCTTCTACATGATGACTGTGTACAGCATCACCGTCGTGATCATCTCCTGGGGATTCTTCGTCTTCTCGCCCCCCCCCGAGCCGCGGTGGTTGTCTCGCTGCCCTTCCTCATTTCTTGCGCGGCCCCCATGGACGACTTCGTAGTCATCTTCATCACCTTGCCACCGATAGCCATCCATGAAACCACGCAAGAGCAGGTGGTCCCGACCTGCTGAATCCGGGTCCGCAATAAGGCTCTTCACTTGCATCTTCGACACGGACATCTTATCTCCGCCTCGTTCTTTTGAAGCATCTCGGCCTTCGCGGACCTCAAAAACCTATTCACGATGCCTTCGGTCATCGTGCGGACCATGGTCGCTGCGAGGTAGAGCAAAACGATATTTTAGAACCAAGAAAAAGTTGGCACGACTTTCCTAAAAATAGGACCAAAAATAATGCTTAATGCCAAAATTCTCGCTAAACGGAAATGAATCAACATTCCGCAAAATATTGGCAACTATCGCATTTCAAATACCAAGACACCTCCAAACACAAACACATATGCATCACCACAAACATATGCAACACCACTAACATACATATATCTATCTTGGCCATAAAAAGTGCATGTTCAAATTGTTGTAGGGAGAACATCTTAATTATAGCTTCCCCTTACTTACCTATCAAAACAAGGTAATTTAACCACTTAATTTGAATGAATCTATGGTGGAAATGATGTGAAAAAGAGGAGGCACCGAGACAAGGAGGAGGTGGAGAGAATGAAGTGGGGAGAAAGTGAGTGTGGGTAGGAGAGGCTGTCCAAAATATCTTGTTGCTGCCCACTTACTAATGGCGCACCAACTCTAAATGCGCCATTAGTAATCCAGGTTACTAATGGCGCACCTTCTGGTGGTGCGCCATTAGTAGTTTTGCAAAAAAAGGAATAAAAAATATAATAAAAAAACAACATTAGTGGCGCACTTTCCGACAGGTGCGCCATTACTAGTTACAACTAGTAATGGCGCACTGAGTCTGGATGCGCCATTAGTATGTTTTGACAAAGCGCACTAGTTCAAAAATTTGATACTAATGGCGCACCTTGGGCCAAAAGCGCCATTAGTATTTTCAACTCTATTGGCGTATCAGAAGGTGGTGCGCCATTAGTATATACTAATGGCGCACCGCTTGTCTGGTGCGCCATTAGTGTCAATCCCATCTATAGCCCTTTTTCTAGTAGTGTGTTTTCCTTGTGGGACTAACCCATGTAGTTATTGAAAGTGCAACTCACTCCAATGGATTGCTCCAAATGATCTACATCAACATTGAACATCCACATCTTCAACATCTACATGAAGTCATCATCGACAAAACCCAAGGTTAGTTCATCCCTCTTTGGGGGGGGGGGGGGGTATCACATCTAGGAGGAGCTTTGCTCTAAGAATTGATTTAAAGCAACTCTAATGATGTGAACACAACAATGCTTTATGTAAAAGTGGTAACCCCACTTGTGCTTATACGATGAGTATGACCTACGATCAAATGTTCTCATTTGACTCCTAATATAATATACTCATATATAGATGACCTAGTCATCGCCAATTGCTTGATAGATGCTAGAGTGTTTGTGCATGCTTTGCCACATATTTTATTTGCTATCTTATTGCGTGAGCATGTTGGTTGCATAATTTTATCCATTCGAGGACATCCATTTGTTGCTTTATTGTTTGTTTTTTCTGTTGTCAAATGGATGGACAAGAATGCCTAAGTACTCCCTCTAGCTATCTATGTTTTTTTCTTGTCTCAAACTCTATTCATGCTACATCACAAAGCTTGAACAAGTCGAATTCGGACCCTCTGGGTGAGGAGCACTCAGAGCCACCGATCCGTCAAGGGCTTAAACTTCCAAACCTCTTAATGCATCTCGGTCAGACCAACTCATCACACTCGGTCTCACCGAATTCATTAAGTTGATCTAGGTTTTCATCTCGGTGCAACCGATTTGAACAATCCGGTCACACCGAGTTGCTGTAACTGCTTGCAGTTTTGCATCTCGGTGCCACCGAGTCGTTCCACTCGGTCACATCGACAATGCCTAGGTATATATACTGCGGGTTGAAATTTTGGAAATTCCTCCAAACCACTCATCTGCGCCTCCCAGCTCTGCCACCCCCTTGGTCCCTGGATCGTCTCCGTCGTCGCCAGCATCCTCCTGCCGCTGGTCTCGGTCGCCGTCAACGGAAATATCACCGCCGTTGTCGCCGTAGTGAGTTCGTCGCCAAGTTAGGGTACGAACTCGACCCCTTTGTGCTTTCTCTTAATCCGATTCTTGCACAAGGTTCATTGCCATTATTCTTACCACGAATGAGATCAATCTATCCACCTAAAAATTCCATTAGAATAGATTTGATGCAAAAACATAGGGTTAGGTTTCCGCCGAACTCATCTCGGACCGACCGATCTGAGGATCTCGATCTCACCGATTTGGCTCAGGCCATTGCACAAGTACAACTCGGTCTGACCGAAGCGTACTAATCGGTGTGACCGAAATCACTTACTCTGCGAAACCCTAGAATCTCGGAGTCACCGAACTACATTTTGGTCTGACCAACACTGCATGTTTAGATTCTGTTAATGCTTCGGTGTCACCAATTTTGTCATATCGGTAGCTCCGAAATGCTTTCTGCAGAAAACTAAAGATAAGTTTTTGTCTCAATATGTTTTGCAAAATAGTTGTGCTTTGTGATGCTCATCCACTCTACCTATACCTATTTATTCACAGGGTCAATTTCAGAGATGTCAGAGGGCAGTGACAGCCAGAACAGGTCTAAGGAGCAGGTGAATCTCAGTGAGGGCACTAGTCCCTCCAATAGCAGTTATGAAGATAGTAGCAGAAGCTCTCCAAGCACCTTGCCTAAGGCTGCTACTAGGCAAAGGAAGAAGAGAACATCAGAATCTGAGGATGAGGACTTTGTTATTGATGAGGAGGTGACCTCAAAGAACAAAGTGCTCAAGAAGGAGTATGTTGCTGCTGCTGCCAGAAAGCCTGGCATGCAAAAGAAAGCTCCTGCTAAGAGGAAGCCCATGTCAAAAGGCAGAGACTCCACTCAGGAAACTATGGAGTTAACTCTTGAACCAAGAGAAGAAGAGGCTGCCGGAGGAAAGAAGAGGAAGGAGAGAGTGAGGAAGACTGTTGTAGCGACCCGACCCGAATGGATCAAGTCTCTGTGCTTTCGTGTCATCCCTGGATCGGTATGCTGACACACACAGTACTCGAAGGATTTATAACAGAGGTAAATCACATGTATAAAGTAACGTAAATACTATTACCTCAATCCAACATATAGCGGAAGCAACAAGGTTGTGGATTCCCATCAACACCAACGGCAGAGTTGAGTATAGGAAATCGTAACCCTAACGTATCACTTACTGTCGTTCTAAAAGTCTCGCAACATGAAAAGTTGCAGCCCAAACGGGTCAAGACATGGAATATGCCGGCAATGTAACACATAGAGAGTAATGAAAGAATAGGCTATACTACATGCATATATGGCTGGTGGAAAGCTCTATGGTTACAGCTTTTGCGAAAAGCCAATTTTTCCTACTTCAAAGGAATAAATTTATTTAACTATCATGGTGGTTGTTGAACATTGAGAATGGTTGACAGCATCCTCAATCCCAATTAAAAGTACTCATCAAAACCCAATAACATTTATTAGAAGTAACATGTTGAGATTCACATGATATTCAAGTACTAGATACTCAAAATTGTCCATAACCGGGGACACGGCTAACCATGATTAGTTTGTACACTCTGCAGAGGTTTGCGCACTTTTCCCCACAAGACTCGATCGCCTCCGTTTGGTTCTCGCACTACATGGTGTTTGAGAGACGGATGATCGAGACACAGTTTTCAGAAGCACTAGCACCTTACATGTGGGTAGACCGTACCAACCTACATCCCCTACATCAGCTAGCCTACCCGTAAGAGTTCGCACAACTTACTCAACTATGCCAGAGCCCATATTGGCTTGTGGCTGCACACGGAAGTTTCTAGTTTGAATAATCTTATGATCCCTTTGAGCCTGGGTGGCGGTCCAAGAAATACAGCAAGTCCTGATAGAAACCAGGTGCCTCAATCCACCCAGATGTGTGTTTAAGTTGCCACCTTAGATAAACCATTAATTAACAATCTCACATCTGTCATGGATATTCACTCAAACCCAATCCACGTCTACGAGCATAGCATGGCATAATAAGCAAACGTAGAAGTAACTCCCAAGGTTTCATAAGTAAAACAGGTAATAGGTACTATCTCAATCTACTTCCCATCCCACAATTTAATTAGATCCTAACCATGCAAGTGTTTGAGGAATAGATCTAATGCATAAAACTGGATATGAGAAGAGTATGATCAAAGTGTTACTTGCCTGCAAAGTTGATGAAGATGATTCGCACTCAAAACTCTTGATAGCTCTACTCGTCACACTCCGTCAATCTATCGTAATCAAGCAATAGTAACCACACATAAGCAATCACTCAAAAGATCGGAAAGAACGAAGAAAAGCGATTCGAAAAGCGTCAAAACTAAATCAAATAACTCTTGCAACATAAAACAATTTCTAACAGTACCAAAACCATGTGTATTTGGCCTTATCGTAAAGTTTAGGTCAAGAGCTTCGATTTGCAAAAAGAGTCAACTCAAACGGAGTTGTAAAACTCAAGTTACGATCAAACGAAGTTTGAATACAAATCTGATTGAATTCAAATTTTAAAACTTTCAAAAACATGTTTGAGTTGTATTATCGATAGAGGAGATCATAACGAAGAAGTGGGCGTTGGTTTCATGGATTCCAACTTACGAGTAAAAAGTTATGATCGCTTGAAGATTAGGGACTACGGATAGGTCCATGACGGAAATTAAAAATAAAAGAAAAATCTATCGAGCGAACGCCGCTAAACAAAACCGGAAAGAAAACCGGCGAGAAATCGATCTAGGGTTTCGGAAAGAAAACCAAACGAAAACCGATCTAGAAAACGGAACGGAAACCAATCTAGAAAACGGAACGGAAACCGATCTAGAAAACCGATCTAGAAAGCGTGACGCGCTGAGGCTAGTACCTCAAGAGGCGAGGGGCTCATGGTGGCGGCATAAGGCGGCTATGGCGGCGGCGGCTATGGCGGCGGCTGAGGGCGGCGGCGGCGGTTAGGGCGGCCCGGCTATGGCGGCAGACTGGTCTTCTTCTTGCAGAGGAGAGGAGAGGAGAGGAGAGTTGATTTGATGTGTTGGAGGGGGTGCTTGGGTATTTATATTGGGGAGGGAGGGTTTTACTTGGGGTAGGGGACAAGAAATAGATTAGGATTAAGAATCCTAGGAATAAAAAACGGAATAACAAAACGGGATCAAATCCTACTAGGAATCGTAAAGAATAGGAAACTTGGGGCTCTGGCTCCCCTAGGTGTGTGTGCGTTGTGGCCTCGTGGGTCGGCCGGTGGCTCCTAGGCGGCTTGGGCCTTTGGCCCAAGGCGCCAGATCTTTTTTAATTTTTTTTCCGCATTTAAAGAAAAATGATAAAACTAAATAAATAAATATATTATATAGGCATATAATATATCAAAATTTTCAGAAAAAGATTTTCTATATGATGAACTTTATTTTAGCTTCAAATAAAATACACACAAATTCAAATAAAGCAAAGAGTGTTTCAGCTCTAATAAAATCCAATAAAAATCATTTTAAAAATACCAAAATGATTTCAAATTAATTTCTCCAATTTTCTGATGTAGGGAATCATGTTACCCTATTTCCATATATTTTATTTTGGAGAAAATAATTTGAATAAAACTCAAATAACTCCAAATTGAAAAATAATTCAAAGGAACTTTGAATTTAATTCTTTGAAACTCCCAATTCATATTTCATATGTTTTGAAGAAGTCATTTTATCTTCTCTCGTGAAAATCATTGAGTTGCATAAAGTTTCAGAATTGGAAATATTTTGAAATGAAATTCAAATATTTTCAACACCCTTGTCATTTAAATAAATGGAAGAAGTCATGTCATCTTCTCTCCGGGGTTTTTGTGATGAAAAGAATTTGAATTCTCAAGATCATAAAAGCAAAATGAAAGTTTGGGAAAGTCCTTTTATTCCCTCTCATCTAACTTTCAAAAAGTTTCAATTCACTCACTTTCACCAATCAATCAAGCAATCAATCAAATCTATCTATTTGTTTATAACATTCCAAAATTTAGAATTTTGGGATGTTACAAACTACCACCCTTAAAATGAATCTCGTCCTCGAGATTCGGAGAGGCTAGAAAGAAATAGGTTATGGTTTGGGGGTTTTCTCAAAATCCATCGATCGTCTCCGGGGTCTCGGGTGCTACCACCCTTAGAAGCATTGTTACGGTTCCATCAAAACTCAGATACTCCATCCTTATTCTTTGGCGATTGTCGGTCTTCTCAGATATTAAGGATAATCCCTTCTCTGGGCTCTTCCGATAGTGGCATAACCTTTTCCTCAATTCCTTTGTCCTTTACTCTGGGTAAGGTTATTCCGACACTGGGGCTTCTTAGCTGACAGGTCTGGCGCCAATTCTAAACAACTATCGATATCTCATGGTGGTCAACAATTTATGGTTTCTCCTGCAGAAAACGGGTGCAGGTTGAACCTCACCGTATATCCTACGGTTGGCAACAACCGCCTTGTACAAGGGAAAAAATACCAATACCTTTCTAAGGTTTTAAACAAGGTTTTGATAAATCGTCTCTCTACTATAGGTAAGTCACTCAGATTTACCATCCCATATAGCAAGCGAATAATAAGAGTAAGTCGGTATGGTGATCAATCCATCCCGCACCCAAATCATTACCTTGTACATGGTTTAGCGAATCTCGCATTCTAACACTCGGTCATCCTCACAAGCATTGCAGAATTTCTCTTGTCGACGAACCAAGTTCGAAAATCCATTGATTCTGCAAGCCAAACAAAACATCTATCGTTCCTTAACAACTCTCGTGTTTTATGCGTAAACTCCTATAGAATCGTCTATCGATAAAATCATAACTCTTCCAGGGTTTTTCCTTCAGCAAGAGTGTGCTTGCTTCTTGGCAGGTCCTGGGGCCTGTGGGTTATGGCCCATCTCATCACTTATAATCCTTGAACTCATCAATGGGGCATCTGATCGTTATCCCAACATCCAACTTCCTGGCATACTTAATTCCATCCAATTGTACTGTCCTTCTTCCTTCTATTGGCACCAAACTAAGACATGATTACTCAAACTCATCATGGAATTTCCATTGATTCCATATTTCCAACATCATACCTCTGTTATATCCAATAGTAATTCATCTCTTCATCCTCGTGGGATGTCCCACATACCGAGATAAAAACTTATACTTATGAAGTCCATACTCACTTCGTGGAACATCATTATCCCTTCCACGGTCAAGCGTCCTTACATGGGAATATTGGCCATCTCGCATGACACTTCTTCAACTGGAATCGTGAAACACATCATGAACTCCCATCCTTCGGTGACTCCAACTTGTTGGTAACTTCTCCCATACGTTCCAACTCGGTATGGTCCTACAAATCTCGGGGCTAACTTTCCCTTAACTCCAAATCGATTAACTCCTCACAGAGGGGGCACACGAAGATATTCTCTGTTTCCGGTTTTATAGACTATCTCCTTGCGGTTTTGAGTCTGCATAACTCTTCTCGCTCGGATCGAGCTACCTTCACCTATCTCAAGCAACTTAACATTCTCTTCGACATCCTTGATCACATTTGGTCCAAACAACCGACGGTCTCCAACTTCATACCACATCAACGGTGTCCGGCTCCTTCTCCCATACAAAGCTTCAAAAGGGCCATCTTCAAACCGACTTGGTAACCTTTGTTGTATGAGAACTCAGCGTAAGGTAGATTATCATCACTACTAGATCCAAAATTTAGCGCACACGCTCTCAACATGTCCTCCCGTATCTGATTGACTCTCTTGATTTATCCATCCGTCATGCGGATGAAAGGCTGTCTTGAACTCTAGCCTAGTATCCAAAGTCCGTGCAAATGTTTCCAAAACTTTGAGGTAAACTGTGTTCCTCTACGATGGTCCTCGAAACTCCATGCAGACATACGATCCTTGTCCAATATATCTTGGCCAACTTCGCACTCGTATTTCACTGGGATAAAGTGAGCCACTTTGGTCAAGCGAGTCAACTACTACCCAGATAGAATCATATCCCAATCGGGTTTTGGGAAATCCGGAAATGAAATCATGCCAAGCTTATCCCACTTCCATTAGAGTATCGGCATAGGCTGTAGTAATCCTGCCGCTTCTCGATGCTCTGCTTTTACTTTCTCCGCATGCATCACTTACGACTACATACTCCATAATATCCTTCTTCATACCAGTCCACCGTAAACACTCCTTCAAATCCAAATACATCTTAGTGTTTCGAGGCGAATCAAGTATGGTGAGTCATGAGCCTCTGAAGTTTTAACTTCACGATCTTTGCATTATTGGGTATATGTACCGTCCTCAAACCATAAGGTGTCGTGCTCATCCTTACGAAAACCTTTGGCTTTTCCTTTGCTCATCCTCTCTTTTACCTCAGCAATCTCTTTGTCATCCTTCTGAGCTTCACGGATCTTTTCCAACAATGTAAACTGAACTTCCATTGCTGCAACAAAACCTTTGGGAACAATCTCCAATCGAAGTTCCCTGAAAATCCTCGGCTAACTCCTTTGATAATCCTCTGCTTATGAGGGTATTCGTCCTTGTTTTCTTTATGGTTGTGTCCTATTTCTCCACAAGGCTTGTATGCACAAGTTTTCTTCATATCCTTTTCCATAAGGCCTCAACTTCTGGGACACAACCCGAGACTTTAGCAAAGTCAACTTAAATTCTTCCCAAGTGGTTACTCCCGCCACATTGATGGTTTGGTACATCCTCCACCAGGTAGCAGCACCTCTTTCAAAGCACTCAAGAGCATGCTGGGTCATATCATTTCCGGCTATAGGGTTATTCTCCATATGATCCTCCATGTTCTGAATCCATAGGTCTGTCTCCAATTGACTCATTGGTCCGTAAAATACAAGCTCTTCTCCATTCATCCTCTATTGGGTCCATGGGTTTGGGGTGGGATAAGAGAGATCGAGAGGGATGCACACAATACAAACAATGGTTTTGAAAAGATAGATTTTATTGTGGCTGTCGAAAAAAACATCAAACAAAATGACAGCTCACAATCGTCGCATCTAACGTAGGTATGTAACAGGGGTTTGGTCTTCTAACGGTCAATAAATCTTCAAAGTCATCAAACTCTTCCAATCTTGATCATGTCTCTGATGGCTACTTCTGATCATGCTTGTCCTTCTCAAGTTCTTTTTCCAGATCATCTCTGTTGACGGGAAGTCTCTCGCGACGTCCTTCAATATTTCTGGAGTTACGTTCCAACTGCCGGTTTCAACATCCTTGACATGATCCATGATCCTACCGTCTTCGCCATCACAAATCTCCGGTATCTCGATGTTTTTCTCCTTCATCTTGTCTACTTTCAGCTTCGGATCCCGAGTTCTTCATGAAATACTTCCTTGTCAAAATTTAGCTTCTTGTGGGTCCATCTTAACTTTCTCGACGTAACACCTGCATCCAATACACCTTGATCTCGGTTATTGATAACTTCCATAGTCTGCCAAGTTCCATAAGCGTAACCTTCCTAGGTCATAAAATCTGGGAATTCTTCAAAGCCTTCAATTTCTCCAAGTCTTCGGAGTCTTCAATAGTTGTAGTTTCCATTTACACGGTAAAATCCTCTTCATTCCAAATGGTCTTAGTTGTCCGATATCTTGTCTCCTTGGAGTGGTCTCGTCAGTCAAATCTTCGTGGTCAAAGGGAAAAGGGGTATGGTCTCACTAAAAGGGAATATTTGAATAAGCTCGTAAGAGAAGAGAGGTAAAAGATCTTTTGAAAATGAAGTTGTAGAGAAAATCTTTCCTATGGGCTTGTCGGTTTCTAGGGTCACGTCCCCAGTCAACTGGCTCGATACCATCTTGTAGCGACCCGACCGAATGGATCAAGTCTTCGTGCTTTCGTGTCATCCTGGATCGGTATGTCGACACACACAAGACTCGAAGGATTTATAACAGAGGTAAATCACATGTATAAAGTAACATAAATACTATTACCTCAATCCAACATATAAGCGGAAGCAACAAGGTTGTGGATTCCCATCAACACCAACGGCAGAGTTGAGTATAGGAAATCGTAACCCTAACGTATCACTTACTGTCGTTCGAAAAGTCTGCAACATGAAAAGTTGCAGCCAAACGGGTCAAGACATGGAATATCTTTGGCAATGTAACACATAGAGAGTAATGAAAGAATAGGCTATACTACATGCATATATGGCTGGTGGAAAGCTCTATGGTTACAGTTTTGAAAAAGCCAATTTTTCCTACTTCAAAGGAATAAATTTATTTAACTATCATGGTGGTTGTTGAACATTGAGAATGGTTGACAGCATCCTCAATCCCAATTAAAAGTACTCATCAAAACCCAATAACATTTATTAGAAGTAACATGTTGAGATTCACATGATATTCAAGTACTAGATACTCAAAATTGTCCATAACCGGGGACACGGCTAACCATGATTAGTTTGTACACTGCAGAGGTTTATGACTTTTCTCACAAGACTCGATCGCCTCCGTTTGGTTCTCGTGACTACATGGTGTTTGAGAGACGGATGATCGAGACACAGTTTTTTCGTAAGCACTAGCACCTTACATGTGGGTAGACCGTACCAACCTACATCCCCTACATCGCCTAGCCTACCCGTAAGAGTTCGCACAACTTACTCAACTATGCCAGAGCCCATATTGGCTTGTGGCTGCACACGGAAGTTTCTAGTTTGAATAATCTTATGATCCCTTTGAGCCTGGGTGGCGGTCCGAAGAAATACAGGCAAGTCCTGATAGAAACCAGGTGCCTCAATCCACCCAGATGTGTGTTTAAGTTGCCACCTTAGATAAACCATTAATTAACAATCTCACATCTGTCATGGATATTCACTCAAACCCAATCCACGTCTATGAGCATAGCATGGCATAATAAGCAAACGTAGAAGTAACTCCCAAGGTTTCATAAGTAAAACAGGTAATAGGTACTATCTCAATCTACTTCCCATCCCACAATTTAATTAGATCCTAACCATGCAAGTGTTTGAGGAATAGATCTAATGCATAAAACTGGGTATGAGAAGAGTATGATCAAAGTGTTACTTGCCTGCAAAGTTGATGAAGATGATTCGCACTCAAAACTCTTGATAGCTCTACTCGTCACACTCCGGTCAATCTATCGTAATCAAGCAATAGTAACCACACATAAGCAATCACTCAAAAGATCGGAAAGAACGAAGAAAACGATTCGAAAAACGTCAAAACCAAATCAAATAACTCTTGCAACATAAAACAATTTCTAACAGTACCAAAACCATGTGTATTTGGCCTTATCAGAAAGTTTAGGTCAAGAGCTTCGATTTGCAAAAAGAGTCAACTCAAACGGAGTTGTAAAACTCAAGTTACGATCAAACGAAGTTTGAATACAAATCTGATTGAATTCAAATTTTAAAACTTTCAAAAACATGTTTGAGTTGTATTACTGGATAGAGGAGATCATAACGAAGAAGTGGGCGTTGGTTTCGTTGGATTCCAACTTACGAGTAAAAAGTTATGATCGTTTGAAGATTAGGGACTACGGATAGGTCCATGACGGAAATTAAAAATAAAAGAAAAATCTATCGAGCGAACGCCGCTAAACAAAACCGGAAAGAAAACCGCGAGAAAATCGATCTAGGGTTTCGGAAAGAAAACCAAACGAAAAACCGATCTAGAAAACGGAACGGAAACCAATCTAGAAAACGGAACGGAAACCGATCTAGAAAACCGATCTAGAAAACGTGACGCGGCGCGGGGCTAGTACCTCGAAGAGGCGAGGGGCGGCGGCGGTGGCGGCATAGGGCGGCGGCGGCTATGGCGGCGGCGGCTATGTGGGGCGGCGGCGCTGGTGAGGGCGGCGGCGGCTAGGGCGGCAGGCCACTATGGCGGCGGGCAGATCTGGTGCCAGAGGAGAGGAGAGGAGAGGAGAGAGTTGATTTGATGTGTTGGAGGGGGTGCTTGGGTATTTATATTGGGGAGGGAGGGTTTTACTTGGGGTAGGGGACAAGAAATAGATTAGGATTAGGAATCCTAGGAATAAAAAATGGAATAACAAAAACGGGATCAAATCCTACTAGGAATCGTAAAAGAATAGGAAACTTGGGGCTCCTGGCTCCCCTAGGTGTGTGCGCGCGTTGTGGCCTCGTGGCCGGCCGGTGGCTCCTAGGCGGCTTGGGCCTTTGGCCCAAGGCGCTGCATCTTTTTTTTTTAATTTTTTTTCCAGACGAAAGAAAAATGATAAAACCAAATAAATAAATATATTATATAGGCATATAATATATCAAAATTTTCAGAAAAAGATTTTCTATATGATGAACTTTATTTTAGCTTCAAATAAAATACACACAAATTCAAATAAAGCAAAGAGTGTTTCAGCTCTAATAAAATCCAATAAAAATCATTTTAAAAATACCAAAATGATTTCAAATTAATTTCTCTCCAATTTTCTGATGTAGGGAATCATGTTACCCTATTTCCATATATTTTATTTTGGAGAAAAATAATTTGAATAAAACTCAAATAACTCCAATTGAAAAATAATTCAAAGGAACTTTGAATTTAATTCTTGAAACTCCCAATTCATATTTCATATGTTTTGAAGAAGTCATTTTATCTTCTCTCGTGAAAATCATTGAGTTGCATAAAGTTTCAGAATTGGAAATATTTTCGAAATGAAATTCAAATATTTTCAACACCCCTTGTCATTTAAATAAATGGAAGAAGTCATGTCATCTTCTCTCCGTGGTTTTTGTGATGAAAAGAATTTGAATTCTCAAGATCATAAAAGCAAAATGAAAGTTTGGGAAAGTCCTTTTATTCCCTCTCATCTAACTTTCAAAAGTTTCAATTCACTCACTTTCAGTCAATCAATCAAGCAATCAATCAAATCTATCTATTTGTTTATAACATTCCAAAATTTAGAATTTTGGGATGTTACAAACTACCACTTTAAAATGAATCTCGTCCTCGAGATTCGGAGAGGCTAGAAAGAAATAGGTTATGGTTTGGGGTTTTCTCAAAATCCATCGATCGTCTCCGGGGTCTCGGGTGCTACCACCCTTAGAAGCATTGTTACGGTTCCATCAAAACTCGAGATACTCCATCCTTATTCTTTGTGATTGTCGGTCTTCTCGAGATATTAAGGATAATCCCTTCTCTGGGCTCTTCCGGTAGTGGCATAACCTTTTCCTCAATTCCTTTGTCCTTTACTCTGGGTAAGGTTATTCCGAGACCGGGTCTTCATAGTCGACGGGTCCGCGCCAATGCTAAACAACTATCGATATCTCATGGTGGTCAACAATTTATGGTTTCTCCTGCAGAAACGGGTCTGGTTGAACCTCACCGTATATCCTACGGTTGGCAACAACTGCCTTGTACAAGGGAAAAAAATACCAATACCTTTCTAAGGTTTTAAACAAGGTTTTGATCGTCGTCTCTCTACTATAGGTAAGTCACTCAGATTTACCATCCCATATAGCAAGCGAATAATAAGAGTAAGTCGGTATGGTGATCAATCCATCCCGCACCCAAATCATTACCTTGTACATGGTTTAGCGAATCTCGCATTCTAACACTCGGTCATCCTCACAAGCATTGCAGAATTTCTCTTGTCGACGAACCAAGTTCGAAAATCCATTGATTCTGCAAGCCAAACAAAACATCTATCGCTCCTTAACAACTCTCGTGTTTTATGAACTCCTATAGAATCGCTTCATCGATAAAATCATAACTCTTCCAGGTTTTTCCTTCAAAGAAGAGTGTGCTTGCTTCTTGGCAGGTCCCGGGGCCCGTGGGTTATGGCCCATCTCATCACTTATAATCCTTGAACTCATCAATGGGGCATCGATCGTTATCCCAACATCCAACTTCCCGGCATACTTAATTCCATCCAATTGTACCGTCCTTCTTCCTTCTATTGGCACCAAACTAAGACATGATTACTCAAACTCATCATGGAATTTCCATTGATTCCATATTTCCAACATCATACCTCTTTTATATCCAATAGTAATTCATCTCTTCATCCTCGTGGGATGTCCCACATACCGAGATAAAAACTTATACTTATGAAGTCCATACTCCACTTCGTGGAACATCATTATCCCTTCCACGGTCAAGCGTCCTTACATGGGAATATTGGCCATCTCTGCATGACACTTCTTCAACTGGGAATCGTGAAACACATCATGAACTCCTGACAGTCCTTCGGGTGACTCCAACTTGTTGGTAACTTCTCCCATACGTTCCAACTCGGTATGGTCCTACAAATCTCGGGGCTAACTTTCCCTTAACTCCAAATCGATTAACTCCTCACAGAGGGGGCACACGAAGATATTCTCTGTTTCCGGTTTTATAGACTATCTCCTTGCGGTTTTGAGTCCAGATAACTCTTCCGCTCGATCGAGCTACCTTCCCTATCTCAAGCAACTTAACATTCTCTTCGACATCCTTGATCACATTTGGTCCAAACAACTGACGGTCTCCAACTTCATACCACATCAACGGTGTCGGCTCCTTCTCCCATACAAAGCTTCAAAAGGGCCATCTTCAAACCGACTTGGTAACCTTTGTTGTATGAGAACTCAGCGTAAGGTAGATTATCATCACTACTAGATCCAAAATTTAGCGCACACGCTCTCAACATGTCCTCCGGTATCTGATTGACTCTCTTGATTTATCCATCTGTCTGCGGATGAAAGGCTGTACTGAACTCTAGCCTAGTATCCAAAGTCTCGGGCAGCTGTTTCCAAAACTTTTAGGTAAACCGTGTTCCTCACGATGGTCCTCGAAACTCCATGCGGACATACGATCCTTGTCCAATATATCTTGGCCAACTTCGCTTTTCGTATTTCATGGGATAAAGTGAGCCACTTTGGTCAAGCGAGTCAACTACTACCCAGATAGAATCATATCCCAATCGGGTTTTGGGAAATCCGGAAATGAAATCATGCCAAGCTTATCCCACTTCCATTAGAGTATCGGCATAGGCTGTAGTAATCCTGCTGGCTTCTGATGCTCTGCTTTTACTTTCTCCGCATGCATCACTTACGACTACATACTCCATAATATCCTTCTTCATACCAGTCCACCGTAAACACTCCTTCAAATCCAAATACATCTTAGTGTTTCTGTATTAATCAAGTATGGTGAGTCATGAGCCTCTGAAGTTTTAACTTCCTGATCTTTGCATTATTGGGTATATGTACACCGGTCCTCAAACCATAAGGTGTCGTGCTCATCCTTACGAAAACCTTTGGCTTTTCCTTTGCTCATCCTCTCTTTTACCTCAGCAATCTCTTTGTCATCCTTCCGAGCTTCACGGATCTTTTCCAACAATGTAAACCGAACTTCCATTGCTGCAACAAAACCTTTGGGAACAATCTCCAATCGAAGTTCCCTGAAAATCCTCGCTAACTCCTTTGATAATCCTCTGCTTATGAGGGTATTCGTCCTTGTTTTCTTTATGGTTGTGTCCTATTTCTCCACAAGGCTTGTATGCACAAGTTTTCTTCATATCCTTTTCCATAAGGCCTCAACTTCTGGGACACAACCCGAGACTTTAGCAAAGTCAACTTAAATTCTTCCCAAGTGGTTACTCCCGCCACATTGATGGTTTGGTACATCCTCCACTAGATAGCAGCACCTCTTTCAAAGCACTGAAGAGCATGCTGGGTCATATCCTTTCCGGCTATAGGGTTATTCCCCATGTGATCCTCCATGTTCTGAATCCATAGGTCTGTCTCCAATTGACTCATTGGTCCAGAAAATACAAGCTCTTCTCCATTCATCCTCTATTGGGTCCATGGGTTTGGGGTGGGATAAGAGAGATCGAGAGGGATGCACACAATACAAACAATGGTTTTGAAAAGACAGATTTTATTGTGGCTGTCGAAAAAAACATCAAACAAAATGACAGCTCACAATCGTCGCATCTAACGTAGGTATGTAACAGGGGTTTGGTCTTCTAACGGTCAATAAATCTTCAAAGTCATCAAACTCTTCCAATCTTGATCATGTCTCTGATGGCTACTTGATCATGCTTGTCCTTCTCAAGTTCTTTTCCAGATCATCTCTGTTGACGGAAGTCTCTCGCGACGTCCTTCAATATTTCGGAGTTACGTTCCAACCGCCGGTTTCAACATCCTTGACATGATCCATGATCCTACTGTCCTTCTTCGCCATCACAAATCTCCTAGATCTCGATGTTTTTCTCCTTCATCTTGTCTACTTTCAGCTTCTGGATCCTGAGTTCTTCATGAAATACTTCCTTGTCAAAATTTAGCTTCTTGTGGGTCCATCTTAACTTTCTGACGTAACACTCCAGATCCAATACACCTTGATCTCGGTTATTGATAACTTCCATAGTCTGCCAAGTTCCATAAGCGTAACCTTCCTAGGTCATAAAATCTGGGAATTCTTCAAAGCCTTCAATTTCTCCAAGTCTTCGGAGTCTTCAATAGTTGTAGTTTCCATTTACACGGTAAAATCCTCTTCATTCCAAATGGTCTTAGTTGTCCGATATCTTGTCTCCTTGGAGTGGTCTCGTCAGTCAAATCTTCGTGGTCAAAGGGAAAAGGGGTATGGTCTCACTAAAAGGGAATATTTGAATAAGCTCGTAAGAGAAGAGAGGTAAAAGATCTTTTGAAAATGAAGTTGTAGAGAAAAATCTTTCCTATGGGCTTGTCAGTTTCTAGGTCACGTCCCCACAGTCAACTCGCTCGATACCATCTTGTAGCGACCCGACCGAATGGATCAAGTCTTCGTGCTTTCGTGTCATCCTGGATCGGTATGTCGACACACACAAGATCGAAGGATTTATAACAGAGGTAAATCACATGTATAAAGTAACATAAATACTATTACCTCAATCCAACATATAGCGGAAGCAACAAGGTTGTGGATTCCCATCAACACCAACGGCAGAGTTGAGTATAGGAAATCGTAACCCTAACGTATCACTTACTGTAAATTCTGAAAAGTCTCGCAACATGAAAAGTTGCAGCCCGAAAACGGGTCAAGACATGGAATATGCCGCAATGTAACACATAGAGAGTAATGAAAGAATAGGCTATACTACATGCATATATGGCTGGTGGAAAGCTCTATGGTTACAGTTTTGCGAAAAGCCAATTTTTTCCTACTTCAAAGGAATAAATTTATTTAACTATCATGGTGGTTGTTGAACATTGAGAATGGTTGATGACATCCTCAATCCCAATTAAAAGTACTCATCAAAACCCAATAACATTTATTAGAAGTAACATGTTGAGATTCACATGATATTCAAGTACTAGATACTCAAAATTGTCCATAACCGGGGACACGGCTAACCATGATTAGTTTGTACACTCTGCAGAGGTTTATGACTTTTCCTCACAAGACTCGATCGCCTCCGCTTTGGTTCTCGCACTACATGGTGTTTGAGAGACGGATGATCGAGACACAGCTTTTTCGTAAGCACTAGCACCTTACATGTGGGTAGACCGTACCAACCTACATCCCCTACATCAGCTAGCCTACCCGTAAGAGTTCGCACAACTTACTCAACTATGCCAGAGCCCATATTGGCTTGTGGCTGCACACGGAAGTTTCTAGTTTGAATAATCTTATGATCCCTTTGAGCCTGGGTGGCGGTCCGAAGAAATACAGGCAAGTCCTGATAGAAACCAGGTGCCTCAATCCACCCAGGTGTGTTTAAGTTGCCACCTTAGATAAACCATTAATTAACAATCTCACATCTGTCATGGATATTCACTCAAACCCAATCCACGCTTCACGAGCATAGCATGGCATAATAAGCAAACGTAGAAGTAACTCCCAAGGTTTCATAAGTAAAACAGGTAATAGGTACTATCTCAATCTACTTCCCATCCCACAATTTAATTAGATCCTAACCATGCAAGTGTTTGAGGAATAGATCTAATGCATAAAACTGGGTATGAGAAGAGTATGATCAAAGTGTTACTTGCCTGCAAAGTTGATGAAGATGATTCGCACTCAAAACTCTTGATAGCTCTACTCATCACACTCCGGTCAATCTATCGTAATCAAGCAATAGTAACCACACATAAGCAATCACTCAAAAGATCAGAAAGAACGAAGAAAAGCGATTCGAAAACGTCAAAACTAAATCAAATAACTCTTGCAACATAAAACAATTTCTAACAGTACCAAAACCATGTGTATTTGGCCTTATCGGAAAGTTTAGGTCAAGAGCTTCGATTTGTAAAAGAGTCAACTCAAACGGAGTTGTAAAACTCAAGTTACGATCAAACGAAGTTTGAATACAAATCTGATTGAATTCAAATTTTATAACTTTCAAAAACATGTTTGAGTTGTATTACTGGATAGAGGAGATCATAACGAAGAAGTGGGCGTTGGTTTCGTTGGATTCCAACTTACGAGTAAAAAGTTATGATCGTTTGAAGATTAGGGACTACTGATATGTCCATGACGGAAATTAAAAATAAAAGAAAAATCTATCGAGTTTAACGCCGCTAAACAAAACCGGAAAGAAAAACCGGCGAGAAAACCGATCTAGGGTTTCGGAAAGAAAACCGAAACGAAAAACCGATCTAGAAAACGGAACGGAAACCAATCTAGAAAACGGAACGGAAACCGATCTAGAAAACCGATCTAGAAAACGTGACGCGGCGCGGGGCTAGTACCTCGAAGAGGCGAGGGGCTCCGGCGGTGGCGGCATAGGGCGGTGGCGGCTATGGCGGTGGCGGCTATGTGGGGCAAGGCTGGTGAGGCGGCGGCTACTAGGGCGGCCGGCTATGGCGGCGGCTTTGGTCTTCTTCTTCTTGCAGAGGAGAGGAGAGGAGAGGAGAGTTGATTTGATGTGTTGGAGGGGTGCTTGGGTATTTATATTGGGGAGGGAGGGTTTTACTTGGGGTAGGGGACAAGAAATAGATTAGGATTAGGAATCCTAGGAATAAAAACGGAATAACAAAACGGGATCAAATCCTACTAGGAATCGTAAAAGAATAGGAAACTTGGGGCTCTGGCTCCCCTAGGTGTGTCTTGTGGCGTTGTGGCCTCGTGGCGGCCGGTGGCTCCTAGGCGGCTTGGGCCTTTGGCCCCAAGATCTTTTTTTTTAATTTTTTTTCCGCATTTAAAGAAAAATGATAAAACCAAATAAATAAATATATTATATAGGCATATAATATATCAAAATTTTCAGAAAAGATTTTCTATATGATGAACTTTATTCTAGCTTCAAATAAAATACACACAAATTCAAATAAAGCAAAGAGTGTTTCAGCTCTAATAAAATCCAATAAAAATCATTTTAAAAATACCAAAATGATTTCAAATTAATTTCTCTCCAATTTTCTGATGTAGGGAATCATGTTACCCTATTTCCATATATTTTATTTTGGAGAAAAATAATTTGAATAAAACTCAAATAACTCCAAATTGAAAAATAATTCAAAGGAACTTTGAATTTAATTCTTTGAAACTCCCAATTCATATTTCATATGTTTTGAAGAAGTCATTTTATCTTCTCTCGTGAAAATCATTGAGTTGCATAAAGTTTCAGAATTGGAAATATTTTCGAAATGAAATTCAAATATTTTCAACACCCCTTGTCATTTAAATAAATGGAAGAAGTCATGTCATCTTCTCTCCAGGGTTTTTGTGATGAAAAGAATTTGAATTCGAAGATCATAAAAGCAAAATGAAAGTTTGGGAAAGTCCTTTTATTCCTCTCATCTAACTTTCAAAAAGTTTCGAATTCACTCACTTTCAGTCAATCAATCAAGCAATCAATCAAATCTATCTATTTGTTTATAACATTCCAAAATTTAGAATTTTGGGATGTTACAACTTCCTAGGTGTGCATGAGAGCTTCGGGATGAATGAAGTCGATAAGTTTGTTGCTCATAAGTTGACAAAGTGGAATGATGAAATGATTATGCAATTCTACTCCACTTATCATTTCTATCCAGATGGCAAGATTATCTAGATAACAGAAGGAACCAGATATCAATCTTCAATTTCTGAATGGGCAAATTTGATCAATGCCCCCAAGGAAGATGAAAATGACATTGATGTATATACCAAGCCTCGGAAAGATCACAACTCCATCGCAAACATGTACAAGACCGTTCCAGATGATGCCTTGGAGACTCACAAGCTTCGGTCCATATATTATCTGCTGTCAGTATTGACCACCATCAACACCATCTTGAGGCACACTTTGTTGCCCAAGTCAGGAGATCATAGGATGATCCGTGGTCACTCCATCAACTTGCTCCATATGTTTGATGTGCCAAAGAAGTTCAAAAGTGATGACTCTAATTGTTGAGACAGTGAAGAGAACTGCAGCTGATCAGAAGAGATCATGTGGATATGCCCCCCACATACAGAGGCTAATCAACTCCAAGATGGGAACAGGGACATATCTTCTTGATAAAGAGCATCTTCCCTCGAGGCCAGGATTTGAGGACAATGAGATTGTCATGGATGCATCACATCCAACATGTGCTGAAGTCCAGGAGAAGAGAGAGAGAGAGAGAGAGAGAGAGAGAGAGAGAGCTAAGGCTGCAAAAGCAGCAAAAGAAGCTAGTGTACCAGATGCTTCACAAATGATTCTCAAGACCAAGCAAGATCAACTCAGTTATCTACTTGAGACTACTGTGAGGATTGAGAAGGGCTTGGCCACCCTAACTCCGAATGAAGAAAGTCTTGAGAGGATCATTGACACCAAATTCCATGATCTAGATGTGAAGGTTACAGAGATCCAGACTACTGTGGAGAAGCTCTAGGAAGAGGTTGAGGATAGGAGTGACAGACCAAACACTGATGCTTTTCAGAGAGTGCCAAGGGCAGAAAGGTATACAGCTGTGCCAAAGACTCCAAGACTACCATTTCAGCACCTGCAGCAACTGCCTCAGTCATACCTCCAGTTTCAACTCCTCTAGCTCCATAGACGTTAGCTGAAGCTTTTGCAGACGGACTCCTCTTAATGCCATCTACGCACACCAGAGAAACCAGCCAAAAGACCACTTCAAGAGCTCCCGAAGATCATGCCTAGAGTGTCGCATAGCACTATGCATTTTCAAGTTTTTTGGTAACTTGTTGCCAAAGGGGAGAAAGTGTATGGATCATTAGGCTGAGAGAGAGAGAGAGAGAGTTTCCTTCTATTGCCTCTCTTTCTACTTTGATCGTTTGCTCGTTTGATTCCTATGCTACAATATTTGTGCTTGTTTTTTAGGTACTGTTGTGATCATGACTTGTGTATGATCAATCATGTTTTCCCTTGGTGATGAGTGCATGTTCTTTATAGTTTATCATTTTGAGTGCTCCACCAAGATGTATGTGACATGGAAGAGTGACCTATGATCCTAATCGATTGTGCATTTGCATTCAAAAGCACATTTTAAATAATGCACAAATTTAGAGGGAGCTCTTGCTTATCACATACTTCTCAAAGCGACGATGTATTTCATTCATATTATCATTTGTCGAAACTTAGATCTATATGTTGTCATCAATTACCAAAAAGGTGGAGATTGAAAGTGCAACTAATCCCCGGGTGGTTTTGTTAATTCATAACAACATATAGCTCATTGAACTAATATCCATTCAAGTTAAATATTTCAGAAAGTTCAATGATTGGCATGGCATGGACTAGAGATGTGGGCCCCTCAAAATGCTAAGGACAAAGAAAGGCTCGAGACTCTTCATTTTCATTTTAGTGATCCAAGATAACATTGAGTCCATAGGAAAGCCAATACTATTAAAAGGGGATGAGGTGTTGCTTAATGGTCTACTTGCTCAAAGTATTTAGTGATATTGCTCCAAAAGCCTCAGCCACTTTCTCATGTCCACATATGTCCAAAACCTAAAGTCAAACTTGGCCCCACCGATTTGATCTATCCGGCGCCATTGAGTTCACTTGACCTGGCCACTTCCAGAAACCCTAGACAATTCGATCTCACCGATTGGGATCTTGCTCTCACCGAGATGGCCTTGCAAACTCTCTGTTGCCTGCTGTCATTATTTTTGACTCACCGAAATGTGCAATCGGTCCCACCAAGTTTGCTTGACCAACTCTCTATTTGCTCGTTGCTGAAATCGTTCTCACCGAGTTCATGCAATCGGTCTCACCGAGATGAGGTTTTGCCCTAACCCTAGCACATCGGTCCCACCGAGTTAATCATGTCGGTCCCACCGAGATTCCTAACGTTCACATTTTGAACTGAATCGGTCTCACCGAGTTCTTCTATTCAGTCTGACCGAGTTGGGTCAAATGTGTGTAACTGTTGGATTTTGTGTGGAGGCTATATATACCCCTCCACCCAGTCTCCATTCGAGAGAGAGCCATCAGAACGTGCCTACACTTCCACTACTCATTTTCTGAGAGAGAACCACCTACTCATGTGTTGAGACGAAGACATTCCAATCCAACCACAAGAATCATTATCTCTATCCTTCCCCAAGTTGCTTTCCACTAAAATCATCTTTCCACCATAGCCAAATCTGTGAGAGAGAGTTGAGTATTGGGGAGACTATCATTTGAAGCACAAGAGCAAGGAGTTCATCATCATCACAACATCTATTACCTTTTAGATAGTGGTGTCTCCTATATTGGTTAGGTGTCACTTGGGAGCCTCCGACAAGATTGTGGAGTTGAACCAAGGAGTTTGTAAGGGCAAGGAGATCGCCTACTTCGTGAAGATCTACCCGAGTGAGGCAAGTCCTTCGTGGGCGATGGCCATGGTGGGATAGACAAGGTTGCTTCTTCATGGACCTTCATGGATGGAGCCCTCCGTTGACTCGCGCAAGTGTTACCCTTTGTGAGTTGAAGTCTCCATCAACGTGGACGTACGATAGCACCACCTATCGGAACCACGCCAAAAATCTCCGTGTCTACATTGTGTTTACCCTCTCCAAACCCTTCCCTTTACCTTCATATGCAATGTTTTACTTTCTGCTGCTACACTCTTAGAATTGCATGTGTAGGTTGATTGCTTGACTTGTGCTAATTTGCTAAAATCTACCAACACTTAAAATTGGGAAAAGGTTAGATTTTTATTTGGTCAAGTAGTCTAATCACCCCCCCCCCTCTAGACCTACTTTTGATCCTACACCTTGGGGTTGGGCCACGCCGGGCCATTGATGGAGCCACGTGTTGGGCCGTAGGAAGACGGGTCTGGGTACCCCAGCCCCTGGGCCCACGGCGCGCTCGGCCAGGCTTCAAAGCAAAGGCAACAAAGGGAGGGCAAAGCAACATGGGCCCTCACCACCTGCTGGCCAGGCTTGACGCGACAAGGGACGCGGACGCCCCCACTTCCCCACGTCGCATCGGCAACTGCCCAGGATGACAAAAAGCCTGGCGCGCATGCTGCGAGGCCATCAATGCTCCTTCTCCTCATCCTGTCGCGATCCCCTTCCCTTGCGAGAAGCTCCTCCAGATCCAAACGAGGAGTCGCCCCTCTTTCTAGTCCTCCACTGCCAAGGATTCCTCAGATGGCGCCCGGCGAGAAATCGAAGCCCGTAGCCTAGGTCGCGAGTTCCTCCTCCCTTGCGCCAGCGCTCGCAGCCTCCTTCGTCGCCAAGGAGGAGGACCTCGGCCCGGTGCTCCCGCTAACGGCGGGAGACATGAACGAGTGGGCTGAGACTCTGATCTGGCCTGGCTCCGCGGAGCGGAGCACCCTGGCAAAGTCATCTTGCCCCTTCTTCTTCCACAACGTCTTCGCAGGTCTCATCCCGCCCTTCTCTAAGTTCTTCTACGCCATCCTCAGGCACTATAAGATCCATGCCCTCCATCTCCAGCCTAACTCCATTCTCCTCTTGTCCATATTCGCCTTCTACTGCAAGGCCTTCATGGGCGTAAACCCTCGGTGGCGCTCTTCCGCCACTACTTCAGCTTGTGATTCCATGTCCGGACCCAGCGATCCGCGTGCATCTCCTTCATCACAGTTCAGAGCGGAAATTCGCTCCTGAAAGCCGGGAAGAAGGTGGAAGGCTTTTGGCACCCCTGGGTCTTCTTGGACGCCCACGGTTTCGACCCGCTCTTGGCACCCCCGGCGGCGCTGCCTGTGCACGCCCCCGAGTGGGGCTCCAAAGCTCACCGACCCTCGAGCGAGGCATGTCCTGGAGAAGGTAGACTCGCACATGAAGGCGGAGCAGCTGACGGGGGCGATGATCGTGAAGGAATTCTTGACGCATCGCCTCACGCCACTCTAGTCGCACTCGAAGCCCTTGTGGGAGTACCAAGGCACGGGGGATGTGATGTGAGTCATGTTGGTGAATAATTATGCTTTAGTAAGAATATTGGTGTTAAGGTTTGTGATTCCCTATGCAAGCACGGAAGTCAATAGTTATGCAATGAAATTGTATCCTACTTGTGGTGCATCGGTGTTAGTTATACTCAATGCTCGCTTATGTGAATTTTCGTTTCTTGGTTGGATGCTTCTCAATCTATTTGCTAGCCTTCATTTGTACTAAGTGGGAATACTACTTGTGCATCCAAAATCCTTAAACCCAGTTTTGCCATATGAGTCCACCATACCTACCTATATGCGGTATTTCTGTGCCGTTCTAAGTAAATTTGTATGTGTCATCTCTAAAAAAATCAAATGAATTTCCTTTTTGTGTGCTCGTACCGCTCATGAAGCGAGAGGGGTGGCCAATATTTTCCGTGCTAGATGTGTTATTCTCAAAATGAGTGTTTATTCACTTGTCATTGCACGAGAGTACGGCGGTAATAGGGATTCCCAATCCCGAAATGAAAAAGAAATTTACTTTATGTTGTCAAATAATAAACTCCTTGGAAAGTGTTGGTATGGACAGTGCCCATGGATACGGCTAGCCGTGGAATGTGAAAGTATGGTGGAAAAAGGAATAAACTTTATTTTATGTTTGGGAACCGCCTATAATATATCTAGCATGGAAAGTGTTGGGAATTACTCGGTCGTTTTCATTGATGGGAAAAGTATGCCTCCCAAAATATTTTTATCTCTCAATTTAAGCTCTGAGCTCTGGCACCTCTAAAAATCTATGCTTCCCTCTGTGAAGGGACTATCTATTTACTTTATGCACTTTTTTATTTGAGTCTCCATCTTATCTTATAAAGCCCAACTAGGGAGCACTATGATAATACTTGAGCATTGGATGTAGCTAATATGCGATTGTGTTTCGTGAATGGATCAATGATTGAGCATGATGGGCTAGGGATAACTTTCTTTAGTGTTGATATTTTGAAAGACATGGTTGCTTATTAATATGTTTGAGTATTGAAATCTTCATGTCAAAAATAGACTATTGCTTTGAACCATATAAAAGTCCAAATGTCCATGCTACAAAAGAAAAGAATATGCGATAAACATGTTAGGTAGCATTCCACATCAAAAATTCTGTTTCTATCATTACCTACTCGAGGACGAGCAGGAATTAAGCTTGGGGATGTTGATACATCTCCAACGTATCTATAATTTTTTATTGTTCCATGTTGTTATATTATCAATCTTGGATGTTTTACATCATTTTATAGCAACTTTATATAATTTTTTGGGACTAACCTATTTACATAGTGCCCAGTCCAGTTGCTATTTTTTGCTTGTTTTTTACTTCGCAGAATATCCCTATCAAACGGAGTCCAAACACAGCGAAATTTTTTGAAGATTTTTTTGGACCAGAAGACAACTTGGGAGCCAAGGAAGCACCTAGGGGGAGGCCCATGGGGACAACAAGACACCAGGGTGCGCCCAGGAACCCAGGCGCGCCCCGGTGGGTTGTGGGGCCCACAGGGGTCTCCTCCACCGCCTCTCAGTTCTATAAATACCCAAATATTCCAGAAACCCTAGGGGATTCGACGAAAAACAATTCCAGCCGCCGCAAGTTCCAGAACCACGAGATCCAATCTAGAGCCCTATTGCGGCACTCTGCCGGAGGGGAACACGATCATGGAGGGGTTCATCATCCTCATTGGTGCTCCTCTGATGATGCGTGAGTACTTCACGATAGACCTACGGGTCCGTAGGCAGTAGCTAGATGGCTTCTTCTCTCTTTTTGATTCTCAATACAATGGTCTCTTGGAGATCTATTTGATGTAATGACTTTTGTGATGTGTTTGTTGGGATCCAATGAAGTTTGAGTTTATGACCAGATTTTTATCCATGAATATTATTTGAGTCTTCTTTGATCTCTTATATGCATGATTATTTATAGCCTCGTATTTCTTCTCCGAATCTTTGGTTTAGTTAGGCCAACTAGATTGTTTTTCTTGCAATGGGAAGAGGTGCTTTGTGATCAGTTCGATCTTGCGGTGTCCTCTCCCAGTGACAGAAGGGGTAGCGAGGCACGCATGTATCATTGATATTAAGGATAACAGGATGGGGGCTATTCCTACATGAATAGATCTTTTCTACATCATGTCATCATTCTTATTGCATTACTCCGTTTCTCCATAAACTTAATACACTAGATGCATGCTAGATAGCGGCCGATGTGTGGAGTAATAGTAGTAGATGCAGGCAGGAGTCGGTCTACTAATCTTGGACGTGATGCCTATATATTGATCATTGCCTTGGATATCGTCATAATTATTTGTTCTTCTATCAATTGCCCAACAGTAATTTGTTTACCCACCGTGCGTTATTTCTCGAGACAAGCCACTAGTGAAATCTACGGCCCCCGGGTCTATCTTTTATCATATTTGCTTTCCGATCTATTTTTGCCGCATTTGTTTTCAGATCTATTATTCCAAAAACCCAAAAATACATTACTGCACTTTTTCTTTACTTATTTTATTTTGTGTTTTTGCGAGATCTATTTACCGAAACTCATACAAACCAATCTATATCTTTCCCGAGGAGGGATTGACAACCCCTCTTACGCGTCGGGTTGCAAGTATTTGTTCTTTGTGTGCAGGTACCATTTTTACATAGTGTTGCTTGGTTCTCCTACTAGATTGATACCTTGGTTTCACAAGTGGGGGAAATACTTACCATAGCTGTGCTGCATCATCCCTTCCTCTTTGGGGAAATACCAACGCGGTCTAGCCACGTCAGTCATGTTGCACAATTCAGTAAAATTATGCAAGTGCATATCGGCATCTTCAGAAGTAGAGCCTCCAAATTGGTCATGTTGAACCATAGAGACTAGGTTCGATTTTATCTCATACTCACGGCCAACAACATTAGGTTGTGCTATAGGTTCACGCATAAAGGTATTTCTAGGAGTAGAAAAACTTCCAAGATTATGAGCCATGGTAATCTTTTTGAGATTTCAACTCACGAGACTCGCAACAAAAAGAAAAACTAAAATCTAAAACAAAAACTGAAATTAAACTTTTAACAAAAACCCTAAACACAAAGACTAGGCACACAAAGCCTCCTCAGCAACGGCGCCAGAAAAAAGTTTGATTACTTCCTTTGGTGATCCAAAAATGGTGCAGAAAGGATTCACACCTTTTTCCCAGAGGTCAGCCTGGGTTATCGAACCCACGGGAGGATGATGCACTTTAAGCTAGGGTATCAGACAAACTTTTGCTAAGGATTAATTCTAGCTTTTGACCGGATCATAGATTAAACTTGAAACTACAAACACTTATAATAAAAATAGGTATGTGTCTGAGGTCTTAACACTTACAACCATATATTTGTGGAGGGGCCAGATATGATCTTAATATATGTGTTGGAAGTCACCCATCGATATGTGATTGTTACAAACCGAAGCGTGGGATGTGTCAAAATTATGTCTTGACTGGCACACGTCCTGCATCAAGAGCCAGTTGTCCAACCTAAGGACCTATCCATCTCCCGGGGTTACCTCGATAATTAAGATTACGATAATCGGACAAAAGCATTGGGTGTCTAATGACTACACCTCTTGAATCCCCATAGATATGATCTATGTTATTGTACTAAACCTTTCTGTCACTAGTGTTTGGAATAACACTTCACGGCCTCCCTGCCCTTAGCCTCTCCATGGCTCGTTCTCCATGATCCTGGGTACCTGCAGGGATGAGAACCCTAATGACAAGAGACAACTACAGAACAATTTTGTTTCACACATATAGACGTTCATTCAAAGCACTTCCATTGATCCCCCCAACAAATACATCGGGTTGCAAGGCCCTTGCCTCAACCCATTCCTTACCGGTCTACTCACACATGGAAATCAGATCACACGAAGAACGCATCATGAAGGTAGATTGATTGATAATATGTCTTACAATGGATGACGTGTGTGATACAGGATTACAAGTATGACTAGAGGAGGAATAATTATGGTGGAGATGGAGATGGTGGCTATGGAGATGGGAAATGGCAGTGGTTAGGGCTGATGAAGATGGGATGAAGATGACTCTAGTATGACTAGAGGAGGAATAACTATAGTGGAGATGGAGATGGTGGCTATGGGTATGGGAAATGGCGGTGGTTAGGTTTGATGAATATGGGATGAAGATGCATCTCTGTTTTGTGGTTTTGCGGCTCCTCTATTAACATTTCAGCCTCGACCCCTTTAAGTATGTTCAGGTGGACGAGAAGCATCGATTTCCAAGCCATACGACCGCTCATGCGAGCGGGCTCGATCGCATGGAACACCATCTTTTACTTTGTTTCTTCTGGTGCACCTCCACTTGATTTCTTCTATCTCTTCCTTTACTCATTTCCTTGTTATGGCTTGATTTCGTTCATAAAAAATAGCCCATTTCCTCTCGAAACAAAATAAAGAAAGTAATTTTGGAATCATATCCATTCAATAGTCATTAGTGGCAATATCAGAGCGAGTATCTCGGTTTTAATGAAATATATTAGTTTAAACTCGGGTTAGAGGAGTGTAAAAATAACACTCATCAGACATTATGGAGGCGGATGAGAATTGGATGAGATTTCTTATGTAACCATTATGTTCCGAGATTGATGTTGCTATGACTTTGCTATGCTTAATGCTTGTCACTAGGGCCTGAGTGCCGGTATTTCTGATCTGAGCCCTCTATGTTTGAATGAATATATTTGTGTTCTTGATATTACTTGCAAGTTGTATGCACATGCTATCGTTCTGAACCCTAGACCCCATGGTAACAATAATTGGGATATCGACGGGGATGACTTTAACTTGAGGATTACATGTATTCACTATGTGTTAATGCGTTGCTCCGGTTCTCTATTAAAAGGAAAAACGGAGTGCCTTAATTACCTTTATTTTCCATTAGGACCCCGCTACCACATGAGGGCAGGACAAAAGATGTTATGCAAGTTCTTATTGCAAGCACGCATGACTATTTATGAAATGCATGCCTACATATAATTGATAATTGGAGCTAATTTGTTACCGCTCTAGGTTATGACCATTGCATATTGAATTTCATCTGAACAACCCATCGCTTACTCCATACTTATGCTCTCCTACTACTATTACATTTGTTACAACAACTAATGCCTTACTCTCCTACTACTCTACAAACTTGTTACTAGTCCTGCTACTATTTCTCTATCACTACTCTTATCATATTATTGTGCTAATAATAAATTACCGTGAGCAAATTATCTCTCCAGGTGTGTTTGAATTGACAACTCAACTACTAAGGCTTATAAATATTCTTTGACTCCCCTTATGTCGAATTAATATATTTGGGTTGACATACTTCCCTCAAGAATTGTTGTGTTCCCCTATACCTTTGGGTCATCATGCCTCGCTCCAATGCTTGTAGTCACCGCTAGGTAGTCTACAACATGGATGCATTTTTTTTATTTTCAGTGTTTCGTGTACTGCGATGATAGATGATGATATATTAGACATTTTCTTGCAAAATAGAGCCAGTTGCATGTCATCTATAGCCAATTTAATATCCAACTTGTATAGTAGTTAGTCATAGAGATGTGCGAGAATGCCCAATAGATCATGGTGCCAAGCGGGGATGGTATCCGCGGTGGCACGTCTTGCCAAGATTTGTGTTGTACATATATACATGGAAGCATGTATATCTTGTCTAGAGTATTTAATATATATTTTTATTGACATTCGTATACCACAAGCAAATTAAAAAAGCCAGGCCCACATGTTAACAAACCAAGACGTGGCTCAAAGTCATAGTGGGAAAGCAATGGCAATTAAGCATACTAGTGACATGGCATAGAATTAAATGAGGAAAAAGATGGGATAGTAACATATTATAGATTTAAATACATTGAATGTCGTAAAAGTTTATGCACAGTGTCACTTCCGCCCTATTTCTTTCAAAATGCACCTTTAGGTCATAATTCTATAGTAAGCAGTTTACCCAAGGTCCCTTTTTGCATGAGCACTCACTGACCTGCACACGTGGTGCGTTGACCCATGCCACGTCGACTTAGAAGCCTCTTCAGCTGCTCTTCTTTTTTACGGAAAGCCGCTTGCAAACCCTCATCTTCACATTTCCCAATCCCTACTTAAATCCATCTCTCTCTCTCTCGGCATGGGCACGGACTAGTGAGACGCTAATTCGTGCGTGTAGACGGCCCAACTTTTCATGGCGATGCAAGATCAGCAGTTCTTTTCCCGTGTTCCTGCTTCCAACCTCCAATAGCAATCTCTACCCGTGCACGAACAGTACGCCAACAAAGATAATGACTCCCTCGGATCAGCACGTAGGCGTCGATGTGATGATCAACCCTTCGTCACTAATAGATTCCCTCAAAGACAGATCACAGAAAATACTCAAGATTGAATCGCCCCAAAAATTGGATATTTTCTGAACCTTGTTCATAACTCACGAATAAAACTCAAAACTGATCTCTCATACATCGACCAAGCGTTATCTTTTATATGGCTTAATCTAACCTAGACTCCTAACCACCCACATCAAATCCTAACTTGATAAATAAAGAAATCCTAATTGGAAAGGAAAACAACTCACGTACCATACTAGTTAGCTAGCCGGTTGATAAAAACAAAATAAAAATTCTACAAACTTGTACTACTTGAATTCTGCCTTCACAACCTAACATGGAGGCGTATGAAAATTCGGCTCCACCGAAGCTGGTACTGATTCCTTCTTAATCTCCTGTATTTTCTTGTAACGTGGCCGAATAAAATCTCTTGCCATCTTATCTGGACATGACTTCCCTTGTATCATTTCTTTTATCAAACATGCTCGTACACTTTTAGACTCCATGTGTACACGACCATACACTGACGTTCCAAACATGTCTCCTGAATTCAATAAACGGGTCATATAATTGGTCTTTGGTTCTCTCATCGCAAAATTGATTCTCGGTCCACATAATTGATGCAAATGACCATCGTTTCCTCGATGGAATCGAGCTACATGCATGATATTATTTTCCACTGTTTTTTCATGGCTTGACACCTTAATTGGCTCAGCTTCGGTAGTATCCACAATCAATGGGACCATGCCTATATCATCCTTCCTCCCTTCAAACGAAACCGTCCTCGGTTTCGAGTCGGCTCTTAACATGATCTTCCTCTCCGGAACTTGCTTCTCTCTGGTGGTTGCATTGTCCATCATTGGCTTTAGCACGTGCTTCCTCCCACCATGCATGAATATGTATGTGTTCGATTTTTCAGCATGCATAGCATCATGATTGAACTGTCACGGTCTTCCTAATAGCAACTGACAAGCGTCCATCGGCAAGATATCACAATCCACCTTGTCGATATAATCTCCAACAGCAAATGGCACACGCACCTTATGTGTAATCTTTAATTTTCCGGAGTTGTATAGCCATCCCACATTGGTGCGGTTTTGGATGCCGACACATGGACAAACCCAATGCATGCACAATATCTTTACTAATAACGTTTGTAAAGTTGCCGCCATCAATTATCATCTTGCATGCACGATCCTTGATCATGCATTGTGTTTTAAAAACACTCCAACGTTGTCCCTTTGCACAACCATCAATATGTACCTTCTTCACCAAAAAATCCAGCCCCTCTGTCGGTGCATCAACTTCTTCCTTTCTTTCTTCCTATTGTTCTTCTCTTTTTAGCAAATGATTTTTCCAATCTGGCTAGAGCACATCCGTTGGCATGGGAACAAAACAGATTTGTTGGCCCTTCCATGATAGAGTAACTATTTTTCTTGCAATTTCAAACAGCCCCAACACGTTTGCACCATAGGTCCCCAAGTAGAAGATGGCAAGACACCATGGACACGGGACAAACATGAAAAAATTCCGCACAACAATATTTTCCCATATCAAAAATTAGCAAAATCCGATGAGTAATTTTGATGTCACCTTTGATCCACTTCAACGTGTACTATCTTTCAAGAGGTGCCATCTTCAGCCCCAATTTTTTTACCACATCGATGCTCACCATGTTGACTGCGGTACTCTCATCGATCGTCAGATTGACACGTCGTTCGTTCAACGAGTGTGAATAAGAGTGACCTCGCCAATGCCTTCCTCCTCCATCAATATGTTCTTGCTCAACATGTTGATGCTCGCCTATCGCCGTGACTAATCTTTGCTCTGAATACCACTTGATGTGTCACAGACTAGCGAGACGCTAATTCATGCGTGTAGACGGCCTGACCTTTCACGGCGATGTAATATCAGCAGTTCTTTTCCCGTGTTCCTCCTCCAAACCTCTAATAGCAATCTCTATCCGTGCATGAACAATACGTGAACAAAGATAGTGACCCCCTCGGATCAGCACGTAGGCGTCGATGTGATGATCAACCCTTGGTCGCTAATAGATTCCCTCAAACGAAAACCACAGAAAATACTCAAGATTGGATCGCCCAAAAACTGGACGTGTTCTAAACCTTGTTCATAACTCACGAATAAAACTCAAAACTGATCTCTCGTACATCAACCAAGCGTTATCTTTTATATGGCTTACTCTAACCTAGACTCCTAACCACCCTCGTCAAATCTTAACTTGACAAATAAAAAAATCCTAATTGGAAAGAATAACAACTCACGTACCATACTAATTAGCTAGCCGGTTGACAAAAACAAAAATAAGAATCCTAACAAACTTGTACTACTTGAATTCTGCCTTCACAACATAACGTGGAGGCGAACGGAAATTCGGTTCCATGGAAGTTGGCACTGATTCCTTCTTAATCTCCTGTATTTTCTTGTAACATGGTCGAACAAAATCTCTTGCCATCTTATCTGTACATGACTTTCCTTGCATCATTTCTTTTGTCAAACATGCTCGTACACTTTTAGACTCCATGTGTATACGACCATACACTGACATTCCAAACATGTCTCCTGAATTCAATAAACGGTCATATAATTGGTCTTTGGTTCGCTTATCACAGAATTGATTCTTGGCCCATATAATTGACGCAGATGACCATCGTTTCCTCGATGAAATCGAGCTACGTGCATGGTATTATTTTCCACTGTTTTTTCATGGCTTGACACCTTAATTGGCTCAGCTTAGGTAGTATCCACAATCAATGGGACCATGCCTACATCACTCTCTCTCTCTCTCTCTCTCTCTCTCATCCCCACACCACCACCATGGATGGGACAACAAGACCCTCAACGGGGAAGCAGGTGAGGAAGAGGAGCATCAGATCATCATCAGCGGCGCTACCTCCGCAACCTCCTTTGTCGAGTATGTTGTTGGTGGTGTGTCCTTGTTGCCGCATCCGTACCACCATTAGGCTTCAGTCGAATACAAGTACTAACCTTGTACGGGTGTTCTACAAGTGCCCATTTCTTATTTGCTTAATTTTTGTCCCATGTCAACACGGCATGGGTTAACATACCACGCGAGCAGGTCAGCTAAGGCTCATGCAAAGGGGGCCTAAGGCAAACCACTTAGTATAGAATAAGGACATAAAGATGCATTTTAGAAGAAATAGGCCTAAAGTGACACCGTGTAGAAACTTTTAGGACCTTGAGTGTATTTAACTATATTATATTATGTTACCATCACATTGTGTTTTCCAAGCAAAATGCGTCTACAAGTTAATAAATAAAGTCATTTATGATACTTTAGACTATAAAACTAGTAACATAGAGTGTCAGATGCATGGCACTAGTGCTAAGGTGAGGTACTAAGTCCAACAAAAAAAAGTGAGGTACCAAGTGCATTGGTGCTTGAGATGCTAAGTACATTAAAAACGTTAGCAACTAATCTTCTCAATGCACAAGTGCTTGTTAGCTTTTTTTAGCTAAGCTTCTCTCATGTAATTGTTTAATAACTAAACTCCCTCGTGCATTGGTTGATGGGCCTTTTGCAGAGGTAAGTGCTTAACATCGTTTCTTCCTAAGGTTATCATAATGCTCCATCCTCTCTTTAATTGATTTGCGTGAGAAAAACAAAATGAAAAACATTCAATTTGCCATGCCTAAAAATCTAATGTTCGTTGGATATTCAGGTCCATAAGATTTGGCTACCTAAAATTGAACGAACTTTGCTTCGGTACACCCCCATGCCTAAAAGGAAACATTTACAAGTTCCAAATGCAGGATAAAAGGTGGAGCCATGGCTCGCAAGCATGTGTGTTGTTTGTTGTTTGCCGAAAAGCGTCGTTTGTATGGTTTTTGGGTCCGGTTTCCTCATAAACTGGACCAACTTTCTATCTATTCAACGAATTTAGCAATTTTTTCTGCTAACATTCAATCAAAAAGGTAATAGTCTTTTATGTTTAAATCAATCTAGTATTCAATATGTTCGATCTGCGAGCTAATACGAGGATTTAAAATTTTAGGGGGTTATACCAAAGCAAAAACTCAGCCGTGTGACTTCCAAAAAAGAAGGTACTATAACAACCTCCTATGCAAGCGCCCTATAAAGGTATGCTACTCCCTCCGTTCCTAAATATAAGTTCTTTTAAAGATTTCAAATAACTACCACATACGGATGTATATAGACATATTTTAGAATATAGATTCATTCATTTTGCTCCGTATGTAGTCACTTGTTGAAATCTCTAGAAAGACCTATATTTAGAAACGGAGGGAATACATAGTGTAGGTGCAGAGAATATGTTCCCGCGCTTACTTAACCCGATATGTCACACCCGTCCTAAAAGATCCAACGCACGAGCTTGCCGCCGCACGCTTAGACAAGCAGTATAGGTATCAGTAACAGCTGTACTGCAAGAATGTACAACAACTATGTGAATTACAAATATGTAACAGCCCGAGTTTGATGACTATAACAGCTTCATTGCCAAAATTGAGTATAAACCTAATCTGAAAAGTGTAGACCACCAAAAATAGCTTGCTGACTGACTCATGGTATCTCTCGTCATATACTAGTCATTATCAAACCAAGTCCAGGTCTTCTATCTGAAACCGATGCTTCCAGAATGAAATGATCCAATAGCGTATTTCTTCTTATATCCTTCCAGAAGGCCTAGTTGTTCTTCTTCTTGAAATTTTTGGGTTCTTGGACATGCGGATGCTCTCAGGTGTAACCTCGACTAGCTCATCTTCTTGAATATACTCTATGCAGTCATCCAGACTGTAGCTTAAAGGTTCATCCAGAACCACTGCAAAGAAAAGAACAAATTATTTGAATTAACCACACTTGATAAAAATAAGTTTTCAGTTAATATGAATCTAAGTGCACAAGGACACATCGCTGCAATAGGGTATTGGACCACTCATCACTTCTGAAGGCATAATCAAGTTTTAAGTATGCCCAGTGACATGTCAACATTTTTAATATGCCAATGCCCCAATTGGTTCAGCGGATTAGGGCCGAATACCCCGGTATTTTACGGAGCACAAAGAAAAACCAACCCGTCTCAAAAACAGTGCTTGACATGGGATGCGTGGAAGCTTGCTATCCATGTGCCAGAACCATGAGTTGGTTGTGAGATCTTATGTGTTTCAGCTCTAGCCTGCCCCAATTTGTTTGGGACTAAAGGCTTTGTTGTTGTTGTTGTTTGTTGTTGTTGTTGTTGTTGTTTCCGCCCATTTTGTTTCTGTTACGCCCGGAAAGAATTTCGGAGCCCAAGAGACCCGATAGAAATACCAGGCTGCAAAACAATGGATAGCTCGAGCGCGCCCAGGACACAAGGAGTATCCTAAAACTCGGCTCCATGATGCGTAACATGTATGTCTCCTCAAAAAGCTTCATGATGACCCGCCGGCCACCCTTGCTGTACTTCCCGCCATTGAGGATGGTCGTATGGTGATCCTTTGCATTGTCATTGATCTATGGACATTCTCTTGCTGCCGAGTATTTTTGCCGCAGACTTCTTGTGCTGTGATCTTTGCGACATGCTTCTTCTATCCCTCTTTGGCTTGACTCAACAGGTTTCGAAGACTCCATGCTATGACGACACTCTCGAGATGCAAATTTTGGATTTTCACTACTTTTTGATTTAGTGTTATACTTGTTCAAATGTAATGTTATTGCAAACGCTTTGCATTTGAGGAGGGTTCTTAAGGAGTAGTGGTATCAGTTTAGGTCCCCTTACATATTCATATTAGTCTAGATGTCCTTACTTGTATGCCCAGTCATTTGTACTATATATTTGCCCTTGGGATATACAATTCATCCAACTTGCTCATCTAACACATTGCTCGTTTTAAGCTCGTTTCAGCTCGAGGACGAGCTGTTTGTAGAAGGAAGGAGAGCTGTTATGCATGGAGCCACATATGGTCGGAGGGCCCCAGCCCTGGCCACAACGCCCCTGATCCAGCCCAAAGTGGCTAGGATTCCCCATACTAATATAAGCTACTACCTCTGTATCAAAATAAAAGTCGTTTTGCAGTTCAATTGAACTACAAAAACATCTTATATTTTGGCACGGAGGAGATATTTCATTAGAGTTCAGATTCGTATTAGGTGCAGAGCAGGGGCGGATCTACATGGTGGACAGGGTGGGCCGCGGCCCACCCTGAGATTTTGGCTCAGCCTGTATGCCACATGAGCAGATGGGCCTGCCGAGAGCAAAAATAGCCCAACAAGCACTGGCCACAGCCTACGGGCCTACTACCAACCCCACACAGGCACGTGCAGCCGCTTCTTCCTCTAAAAAATACTGCACAGTGATGTTTCCGTCTCCTGATTTTCTTCGAGTCCCTCTACTAGAATACTTGCTGCCTCACCGCAAAGCGCCTAGCCAGATTTGTTATTTCCAAGTTTCCAAATTGATAGAATGTAGAAAATTGGGTCTGATGTGTTAATATTGATTGATTAATTAATAATTAGCTTTTGCTATGTCCAATTATGATTGATAGAATGCAGTTTTTTATTCTAGAATTGCTGAACGATTAGTTGTAGAATGTAAGTTTTCATTGTAGAATTATAAGACTAGACTGATCTATTTCTATTGCTCTATTGATAAATTAATTTTATACTAGTCTTTGTCAAAAAACAAAATCTGTACTACTACTTTGGCATGTCATATTAGTTGCAAAAAAATATTATAAGGTGGACCACCCTGTTTCAAATTCCTGGATCCGCCACTGGTGCAGAGTCCAGATTAGAATCTTTTTTTTTTGCGGGGAAGAGTCCAGATTAGAATCTGTTTCAGAGTCAGATCATATTTCCTCTAAGTCATCTTCACAGCCCAAGGTATCCCTCCTATATAATGGGCTTCTCCCACGATCAATAAACCATGAGAATCCAGAGTATTTACTTTCTGTTAGGGCTAGGGTAATTAAAGTTTGTTCCAAGTTCTTTCTAGAAAATAATATCATCAAAGCATTGAATGCTTATGAAATTTCACCTGTAGTTTCCTTGTTGGAACGGACATTTGTTGCAGCCTTTTTCTTGCACACATTAAGTGCTAAATCACCTGGACGCTGATGGATACCAACTATCTGGCCTTTGTAAATATCCTGCCCTGGTTTGACAAATAGTATACCTCTTTCTTGTGCATTAACGCAAGCATAAGAAGTAGTACTTCCACCTTCGAATGCCACCTGGATCATTCCCACTATGTTAAGATATTGAAGAAAACTGTAAGCCAAATTAGGTAAATAAGTTCCGCGCAATAGGTAGGCAGATAAGTTTGTAAAAAGTCAGTGAGTAAAATTAGTTGGCGTTCCCTAAAGAACCATGTTTAAGATATAGCTGATGTGTTGACAATTTCGTAATTTTCAATATTTGGAAGGACCAAACGAAAAAAATGACATGTAATTAACCATGCAATTTCTAGAGCATGTTTGGCCTATGCAGAGATATGTTGTACTGGAGATAGGTTTATCATGCACCTGTTTATATTATGCATAAAATTTGAAATGATATGCTATAGGATTTCAAAGTTGTCAGTGCAAACTCGGTAGTCTAATTTTACTATGTATATACTTGCTAAAATGTAAACGTCTTTCATACAAGATAAAATATATACAGATCTTGTGAGATCCACGGATTTACTTTTAGGATTCCTTAGATCCAGCCAGTGAAGGCGGACTCGTGTTTGCATGTCATGTGGGTGTTCATGTGTACGTCATCGCTGTAATAAAAAAGGGCAGCCCGGTGCATGTAGCTCCAAGGCAACAGCTTTACCACTGCACCAAGGCAACAACTTTAACACTGCACCAAGGCAAGCCCGGTGTACGTCATCTCTGTAATAGCACAAAAGAAATTCATAGTCTACGTGAAACACCTTCAACTCTATGTCAGTGCATTACCTTTAGTATTGCATAATGTAGTAGTCTATTGGCAGATTTTCAATTGTATTGATCTTCAAATTAGGATGCTGCTATCTGAATTATCATTCCACGCCATAAAGAATTATCATTCCATGTCATACAGAATTATCATTCCATGTCATAAAGAGTTATCATTCTTTATCACTCTTATCCATGCGTTGGATCAAAGTAAATTCCCGTGGTAATCTTTTTCATAAACCAAGTGATGCCAAATCGTTAATATTAGCCTATAGGCCTAATATAGCCTCCTTTAATTCAAATGAACTGGTTCAAAGAGAAGTTCAGCTTGTTTGTTTTTGGGAAAGGGATGATCCACAACTCGAATAGTGCAAATATCTACACCCTGAAGTAAAAAAGATAAGATGTCTTGGATATTTCAATATGGACTACATACGGACTGAAATGAGTGAACAAACACACTAAAACATGTCTATATACATCCGATTCAGAAAAAGTTAGAACATCTTATATTTATGAACGGAGGGAGTATTTTTACAGCTTCTCCATCATATCTATAGGTGAATTTCTCATATTGCGTTCGTACTTGCAAGTAAATATAAATAATTCCCTCCAATAGGATGGCTAGAGTGGCAAGGTAATTAAGTGATTAACTATTTTTCTTTCAATATACATGCGCCGTTGTAGTGTCACGTTGTCGAATGTATCTTACCTACTTATTTGTCTATCAAATTATTTACTTGAATGAATCTTAGCTACCATTATTAGTCTGTCACAATATTTACTTGATCAAACTGGATGTACATAATCGTCGCCTAGTTCATATTCAAGTTGGCATTTATTCGTACCAATGAGCCTTGATCACGTGAACTAATATCTCCAGCCCACGGGCCATAGCTGTCAAAGATTGTGTTAAGTATAGCTCTGCCCCTAGAAGCTGTTAGAATTGCATTCCGAGCCCAATGAGGCCTCTGGTTGGAACCTTGTATTTCAGCAATGAAGTTCCCTCTGGCCTGCCATTTGAAAGGTCTCATTATGGCAACAAGTCAATATCAGGAACAAGCAATTTTTAGTAGACTGGCAACGATGCATGCAATATAGTTGAGTTGGAACATAAGTAACTTTGTTGGCAACAAGCCTTAGTTTCTTTCTCTTCTGTATCAAAGAAAAATGCAAAAGATTTTTCGAGTGAGGATAATCTAGAGTACAGCACGAACCCACTAGCTTCCATGTCAAGCATTTGTCCGCGCCTTTTCCCCAATAGCTCGACAACTGATCCCATATATTCCTCTGGAACCTCTATAGCAGCGATCTGTATCGTAGTAATAATAACAGGTTAGTAACATGAAAACTGAGAATAAAGGAGTTCCAGGTGTACCAAGAGCATTTTAATGTCACAGAAGTCCTTAGAAATCAAACGATGTAAATACACTGGGAGTAGCGGGGGGAAACCCTTTCTCGGTAAATACACTGGGAGTGCCTAAACTTGCGCCCGATGGTCACTTTGGTACCTAAAGTTGTAAAATACACGTTTCGCTCAAACTTACCCCAACGTGCAAATACAGTGCAACTGCCCTTTCTGTCTGTAGCCCTTAACCTCTGCCTACGTGGCGCATATTCTGTTCGTAGCCGTTAAACCTGCCTATGTGGCATGTGGGTCCCACTTGTCAGCATATATTAGAATAATAAATCATTGTATCTCAGTGCAACGTGTTGGTCCCCCTTGTCAGTTGAACAGAGAAATAAATCGAACCCGAGAAAAATGTGCAAGGATTCAGGCGTCAGGTCACTTAGGGCCTGTTTGGTTACCTGTGTCGTTTTGGCCTTTTGCATATGTGGCTCGGTTGGGCCTGGCTGAGTGGAAACAGCCTCTGAGCCACGTTGTGCAACTAGTTTGGGTGTCTGAATTGCACCGCTGAGCAGTTTTGTGCCTGATATATGGACGCCTGCATGTGTGGTTTAGCCGTGAGGTTGTCTGCATCGCACTGCTGAGCAGTTTTGTGCGTTTGGACGCCTGCATGTGTGGTTTAGCGGTGAGCAGATACAAATCACAGCTGTTTGGTTGTGTGCAATGTGCTGTTCTGCTCACCCCTTTCAAAAGTGGTGACCTTTCCACAACTTTGCGCCACACTAGCAAGCACTCAGCATATGAACTTCACACTAGCAAGCACACAACAGATGAACAGGACACACAATTAACACTGGCATTAGCAAGCGTGCAGTACCTACTCCCTCCGTTCCGAATTACTGGTCGCAGGTATGGATGTATCTAGATGTATTTTAGTTCTAGATACATGCATTTTGGCGACAAGTAATTTAGACATGAGAGTACATTAATAGAGGGTAGAGTTGTAAGACATCAGGGGCATCCCATGCCCCTGCACAATTTGATCAGGGTGTGTTGTTCCTTGAACAAAATATAGACAGTTTAGCAGCAAAGCAAAGACACCGTTCATACTACCTATGTTTTTTAAGGCGGTAAGGCGAGGCGAGGCGCTGGGGCGCCTCACTACCTAAGCGCTAAGGCATAAAAGTGCGAGGCGACGCCTTAGAGACTTGTAAGCAACAGAATTAAGTAGAATTTGGTGGGCATTAGGCAACTAGGCATACAGCCATACACACCTTGCAACTGATGGTTGTAGAGCCCATATAGTTCTGGAGAGGATGGAGAATCTGCAGGAGAGGATGGAGAATCTGCAGGAGAGGAGGAGGAGGAACTGCAGGAGAGGGGAGGGGATCTGCGAGAGGAGGGAAGCTGCCAGAGAGGAGGGGAGAAGCTCAGATCCAGCCTGGGGGTGGGGGAAACTGAAAATGGTTACAGGTCTCTCTCTCTCCCTCTAGTACCTGTTGGCGCCAAAACAAAGTTTCCCGCCCTTTCCTTCCCTCCCAGTTATCTGTTTCCCGCCTAAACCACCCAGCTCTGTCTAAGGCGCCCTTATTTGCCTAAGGCAGGCAGAGTGGCGCCTAGGCGGACCCCTTGACGCATGTAAGGACTAAAGGCGGGACGCCTTAGACATTACACATGTAAGGCAAGGCCGACGCCTTGCCTCCTGGGCGCCGACGCCTAGGCGTCGCCTAAGCGACGCCTTAGGGGGCCTTATAAAAACAGAGCATACTACTCCAGTACTACTACTTAGTTCAGAACATCAGATGGCCTGGTCATAGGGCCCTCCGCAGACACGCTTTTGGCATCGACAGCAGATCGTGGAGGTTTTCCTGTCGTAGATCTGGACCTTCAGGCCGAGGTTGGAGGGCTTCAGGACAACAATGTCGCGGGCCACACCTTGTGCTTCCGGCAGAAATATTGCCAGCCCCTCTAGCTCGCCGCCAAACTCCTGGACCTGCACAAAAAAGTGGCA